>VUQI01028271.1:0-34309 GCA_015106735.1 Paratilapia polleni
GGAATGGCATAAAGTCACCCAACAGCAATGTGAAGGACTGGTGGAGAGCATGCCAAGACGCATGAAAGCTGTGATTGCAAATCAGGGTTATTCCACCAAATACTGATTTCTGAACACTTCCTAAGCTAAAACATTAGTAATGTGTTGTTTAAAAATGAATATGAACTTGGTTTTTTTTGCATTATTTGAGGTCTGAAAACACTGGACCTTTTTTGGTATTTTGACTATTTTTCATTTTCTGCAAATAAATGCTCTAAATGAAAACATTTGTATTTGGAATTTGGGAGTTATGTTGTCAGTAGTTTATAGAATAAAACAAAGATGTTAATTTTACTCAAACATATACCTATAAATAGCAAAATCAGAAAAAGTGATAATTTTGGAGTGGTCTCTTAATTTTTTCCGGAGCTGTATGTGTGTACATATGATGATGAACATCATAATGTTTACCCCACACAGATAGCTGCTGTCACTGGAATGACTCCCTGTAGCTTTAACAATTTTTTTGCATATTTGTAATGCTACAGGCTGCAGACTAGACCTCACTAAATTAAATTCTCTCTTTTGCTTGTACCTGTTACTGTAGACATCCGGGAGACGGCATTTGTGTATGCCATCACAGCAGCTGGTGTGACACACTCTGTGACCCAAGCCTGCAGTATGGGAGACCTCCTGCAGTGCGGCTGTGAGGCGACCAGGAACAGACCACCTCCACGGCCATCCTCCTCTGGGGATGGTGTCAAGTGGGAGTGGGGGGGCTGCGGAGATGATGTGGAGTTTGGCTATGAAAAGTCAAGACAGTTTATGGATGCCAGGAGGAGGAGAGGCAAGAGTGACATCAGGACACTCATTGACCTGCACAATAACGAAGCTGGGAGGCTGGTAAGTTTTTTCACAAGTTTCTGTTTACATTTTGAATCAGTAGAGTTGAGCACAGCATTAATCCATGTGGTTAAAAAAAATATTTCAACTGCTGTTAAAGTTTGACTATATTTTAAAAAGAGCAAAGGTGTCAGTTGTCCTTTGGAATGCTCCTTCATTCCATGAACACGCAAAAAGAGAAAGGCACCACCTCCGGCCATATTTGTCTGGTACCGTAAGCTGATATTCTAACAAGAATCAGGTTTCTGAAAAAAAAAAACAAGAACGTGCCACACGTTTTGTTTTTAAGCCTCCGAGGCAGGTAGCGGCGAACATTTCTACAGTCCTTGTAGAAGTTAAAAGTTCTTCTTTTTTGCTTTCATGAACATGAGTGAATTATGACCACGACAATCTAACATGCTGCCAGTGAGTGGAGATGAAGGTGCAAGTTTAGTTAAGTTTGTTAGTTTATAAAAAGAAGCTTGGTAAATGTTCCAGATCACATTTACTTGTAGCTTAGTCTCTGTTCTAGCTCAGTCTGTTAGAGTTCATTGCAGAATTGTTGACAGATGCACAACCAACACAGAGTTATAAAGTTCACTTTAGTTGGGGTCAATGGCAGGTAGAGAGGAAGAGAGGAGGGTTTTTGGGATATAGTCCAATTGTAGCATTAGTGAACAAACCATTTGAACATAGGAAGAAACTTGCACACAAATTCCCAGAGGTTGAGAAATAAGCGTGCTGTGATGCGCCCAAATGTCTGTTTATGTGCATGAATGCATGTCTACTTTTATGCACATTTGTGTGTGTGTGTGTGTGTGTGTGTGTGTGTGTGTGTGTGTGTGTGTGTGTGTGTGTGTGTGTGTGAGTGTGTGTGTGTGTGTGTGTGCATGAGCCAGTGGCTTTGTCTGTCATATATCATGAAAACACAATAATAAATTCTTCTTTAGTGAACGTGTCATTTGTCGAAGGCAGTCCTGCTTCACTTCAGGGTACAAGTTAAATGTTTTCTTTCTGTTTGATAAACCCTCTTTTTTTCTCTCTTTTTTCACCTGTTTGCCCTCTTTCACCTCTCTTTCCCCTTCCACCACCAAAACACCCTCATCCACACTTTCCCCTATTAGGCAGTAAAGCTCTACATGAGGACTGAGTGCAAATGCCATGGACTATCAGGCTCGTGCACCTTGCGCACGTGCTGGAAAAAAATGCCCCATTTCCGCGAAGTAGGCGACCGCCTGCTGGAGCGGTTCAACGGCGCTTCCAAGGTGATGGGTGGCAATGATGGCAAGACCCTGATCCCTGTCGGCCAGAACATTAAGCCACCAGATAAGCAGGATCTGATCTACTCAGACGAGTCTCCAGATTTCTGCCTTGCAAATCGAAAAACAGGTTCACTGGGAACAAAGGGGCGTATATGCAATAGCACAGCCATGGACATAAGTGGCTGTGATTTGTTGTGCTGCGAACGAGGCTACCGGGAGGAAACAGTGGTGTTTGAGGAGAACTGCTTGTGTCGTTTCCACTGGTGTTGTGTTGTCCAGTGCAAAAAGTGCCTGGTTCGAAAAGAGCTTAGTCTCTGTTACTGATGAACTGAGGTTTAAAGTAGCTAAATTACTTTGTTAATTATAACTACTTTTGTTACTTTTTGAGGTTCTTGCTCTAGTTCGGCTAGTGTGAAAGATGGAAAGGATTTAGACTTTCATGGTTAGCCTTGTTCTCAGATAATCCTGCAGTTCAACCACATGGAAACAATGACACGCATAGAGAATCTAGTCTTGACTAGCTGGCACAGATTGTAGTTATCCTCCCTCCACATCCAGTTCAACAAAAGAGCTTGGTAGGAGACACTGCTTTTTATCTACAATATTCTGTAGAGTAATAGAAAGATTAAGGATCCCACTATGGCACATATTCCGGTGCTTTCATTATACTTTGATGTGCGTGTTCATAGACTTACTGTTATCTAACACATAAAAAGATGGATGTAGCCTCCAGATCTAAAGAGTGAAGCAAATGTAGTAGTGCCTTAAACCTGCATTATTTCCAAAAACAAGCAGGGGGCAACTCCTCTGCATGTAAAAATAAGTCAATTGTACAGAGGTCTATGAGAAAATTATCCTACTGATGCCTGGTTTCAAAGAACCAAGATGGTGGTGGCCAAAAAATGCCAAACTCAAGTCTTTAAAACAGGAGACCACCAACAAATGGGGAATGTTATGGTGGCTACATCCATCTTTCATATATATTCTCTCTTAACAATGTAATCATATTCTTGACTTTGCATTTACATTTTACCAAAAACTGTGTCTCAGTTACAGTAACTGCAGTGAAACCACATAATGGAACATGGAAAGCAATTACAAAACGATGCTGGTCTTGACTCATTGTTCTGCTACTACATAAAAAATGCAAAAAAAAGGGAAATTGTAACCCATTATTGTATTTGAAAAAATGCTGTTAACATCATGCTTTACAGGTGCGGACTTGGCTTGCCAGCAGAGACTCTTATTTATATAAAGATATGATGACTACTTGCTTCCATCTCTCTCAGAAGCACTTTGGATACAACAGCTGCCAGTGACTTCCTCATCAGCTTGGCAGTAAAACCTGCAGTGGTTGGCTGTTTCTTCTAAACCAAAATAGAAACCTTTTCTTCCAATGGTATTGTTTGGTATCAAAAAATGTATATAATGCATTTTGTTTATATATTATGATATACAGGGCTAATAATAATGCACTTTGGATGTTAGCTTTTATTTGATACTGTAAGTGCATGTGTGTGTGTATGTGTGTGTGTGTGTGTGTGAGAGAGAGAGAGAGAGGGAGAGAAGGTGTGTGTTATTGTGCAGGTTGGCCAGTTATCACCATATCTTTCAGTGTATATATCTATAAGATGCTGTCTGATGTTAAACTGCATTATGCTGGTTAATGAAAGCACACCTCTCTTGGAGTTTCTGTCTCTGAGTGTGACAGACATATTCTTTTCTTTTTTGTTCATTTTCAGCAGTTTCCCATAAACTATATCATGTCATCTCATTTACATGTTTTATTTATCCAACAATGTACAGTAAGTATACTTAACTATAGCACTACATTGCTTCAGCTTGTTCTGTTAAGGTTTTTGCATTTGGTTGAGGGTCCATGTAGGATCTTATCTCACCAATAATAATTTAGAGTCAGCTGGTTTTGATCTTCCAGTCTGTGACGTATCATGACTCAGATCTGGATGCGTCCGTGTCACTTTTATTATCTGCTGTATGACAGCATTTTACAGGGTCAAAATCAAATGTCCAAGTTGATAACAGATTATTCTGTAAGTCCATTTTGTAGGTAATGTTAGCAGTCAATTAAGGTTATGATAATGATTGCATACTGGACTGACATTCTACATTGATATTTTATAAGAGAGTAGCCTTTAACTTTTTGCATTAACAGAGTCAAAGTTTAATTTTTTGCATTCAGGACAAGCAGTTGAACAGGAAGACAATAAGATCCATAAATGAACCAGTCACACCCATTGACGAATAGGCCGCATCTTATCACAAGAGGTGTGGGCTTAAGAATTTCCCATTTTTCAGTTTTTGAACACTATTCCAACCAGGTTTGGTGGGAAAGTAAATGTAACAGTAGTGACAGTTTAAAAACATTTCTGTGACATCTACATAATTCAGCCCATCTTTAACCCTCAAATCTTAGAGGACTTATTAATTTGTCATTTATTTAAATGCAGTTTGTCCTATATTGCTTTTGATTTCCATCTGCTCTTCATCATTGTATTCAGCAGAAATCATTGCATACTTGGATGTTACACTGCAGCTTTATTAAACATAACTCTCCAAAGTGCCTACAGTGACTTGTGACTAATATTGAAGACACCATCCAAAATTAGATGCATCATTCTCTCTTACTTAGATAAGATGTAAGACATTCCTTTTGATAATTAAATTATTTTGTATGTTGCAATATAGTTGGACAAATTCCTACATATGACATTTTTTGAGTGAACAAAGGTTTACCAATTCCAAGAATCAGTATTTCCATGCATAAAAATACAGGATCCAATGTTGTTTAGTAGATTTTATTTAACTAGGATGTTTTAGTTCTACATTAAATGTAAGTGTGTTATTTTGGACTTTCACATCCAGCCTCTCACACTAAATGCTAGATTTTGTAAGGAGGAGCAGCACAAGCCAGAGATTTATACTCTGTAATTTAATTTCTTATATCACTCTTACCTTTGGGAGTCTTTTCACCCTGTTTATCTGAGTTTTACAAGCTCTATTTTTACATAAGCATGAGGTCAAGTGATGCTATTTACTAAACTAGATCCTTTCTGCACCTCTGCCTCAATTAGATTCTCTGTGGCACTCAGCAAGAGGAGGCATTGTTTTGGGGTATTTATTCTGTAGAAATGAAAAGACAAGGAGGGCAAAAACAAAAAAAAAAAGTGGGCCTGTATTAGTTTGAGCTGTACAAGTTGACACAAGTTCATATTTTCCAGGAATTTCTTGTTTGGTGGTGCAAAGCACTCGGGCCAGAAGTTGTGTTTAAGAAGTGGAAAGGTAAGCCAAGAGGAAGAAAATGCCATGGGGCACTCGTCTTCTCCTGTCCCCCTCAAACTCCTTCACCCTCTTCTCTCCTGTCCTCTCCTCCTCCTGTATTTAACCTGTGCGGGCATTCAGTGCAGCATGGGCACAGCCAGAGAAAATAGACAAGTGAGCAGATAGATTTACTGGAGCACTGGTATAAATAAAGTTGCCTGTCGACATCTGTGTGCATGTGGCTGCATGTGTCTGTCTTCGTCAGTGTGTGTGTGTATGTCCATTTGTGTGCGTCTGTACGAGTGTGTGGCCAGGTTAGAACGGGTGTATTTTTCCATATGACCTTTTGAATGAAATAGTGCCTTCAGATTGCGACATCATAACTCATAGGAATGAGTTTTTGTTGACTGTTAAGTGCTTACACGCATACATAAACAGATTCACACAAAGCATTAATGAAGGGCTGCCACTGTTAATGGATCGACAGTGTAATTCCGCAGTCATTTCCATAGATCACTCAGATAAATAGTGTCCTGTCATTGCTTATCTGCTACAGTGAAGTCTTGGTGGTCTGTTGCTTTTATTTGCCATACATTTACCATACAAAATGAGTGTCTATTTGCAGTAAAACAAAGATAGGGCTAAAACATAATTGGAGGCATGAGATTATATAAAAGTAAAAAATGAATGGGCCACTGTAGGAAAATGAGCGACAGGGGGAGTGAAAATTAATGAACAGAGGAAAAAAAAGAAAGGAGAGACTGAGAGAAGATAACGAACGTAAGAAAGCGACATAGAAAAAGAACTTAGAGGTAACTTGACACCATAATTCTCCTCTATTTGTGTGAACTCTCCTCCAATCCTCTATCAATCTAGCAGTGAGATGTTGCTTACACAAAGGGCACATCTAGAGATCAACTCTGTGTGGGGTTTCATCTGATACCAATGACTGTAATTATAGGAGTGGGAGAAACAGACACAGAGAGAAACATGTTTAACACAAACTGTGAGATGAAGCAATCTTCCTTCTTTTACAGGTGAAATATGCACTAAAAGTATATGTATAGTATTCATCATGCTTTCAAAATACAGACATGCACATTCTCAAATTTGCACGCACACAGTCTCAGTGTGTTAGGAAGAGACAGTGATCTTTATGAGTTAATGCAGGCCTGGAGGTGATGGCTCAGCTGCTGCCTAAGTCCCACAGCCCACCCAACTAGGCTGCCAATGCTAAGAGATTTAATAGTCTATTTTGTGCACATCGCTTATTCACCTTTTAGGCAAAGCTTGCCTGGGGTCTCTTAAATGACATTTACTGTACAACAAAACACATCAGGAGTATTTGACTTGACTAATCACGCTCAGGGTTGTTCCTGAATATGAGGTGAGTGGAGTGCTATGTTAAATGAATTGCTTTGCAGATAAAGCCCCACTAGAGTAGTTTCTCGCTTTAAAAAAAAAAGTAATTTGGCAAAATGACCCTATACTCCTTGAAAAATATACTATATGAGAAATTATGTGTGCTTTTGTGCTTTTCTCAAGAAACCTGTTATCATTGCAACATCCTAAAACAACACTTTCTGCCTTGAGAAACACTCATTGACCCACATCATTGTGGTGGGTGGATAAACATTTAGATGACCCTGCAATGTATCTTTTACTCATCTCTCTCCTTCACCACCCACTCCCCTAAATCTCCCTACATCTGTCCCACATCTCCGTAACTCCTCTGTTACTTCCTCTCTCTCTCAGTCTTCATCTCTTACACACTCTTGCTTGCATTTGTGTCATTTATCAAACTCTGTTACCGTCTCTCTGCCCCATGTCCTCTCCTTCTTTTCTGTTATCTTGGGTTGTGAAAACATGGCTGCCAGAAGTTGGTGGGAGACAGAAGGGGCCTGGTGTCTGTTCTGACTGCTTTGGCTCAGGCTCTATTCCTGTGTGAAGATCAAGCAGGCCTCTTTCTCCTAGGACAGAGATAACAAACATGGTTGTTTGTAGTACAAAAGTCATGAAACGCCTTGATGGGAAGCAGGTTACCAAGGTGCTCAAACATGCATATTGGCAGCTTGTGATCAGTATACACAGAATCCTTTCCATTTGCATGTTTCTCTAATGAGGTAGATGAATGAGCAATAATGTCCCAAGACAACCCTCATCTTCAACTTAGTGGAGCTGTTACAGTGTTTGTCTAGTGACAATCACTACAGAATAATCCAGTTCTATTTAGGTACAGTATGCCTATAATACAGTATAACAGGTCTAAGGGGTGTTTATAAAATTCAATCAGTAATGTCTGTTTTGCAGAAAACTAAACAGTGCACATGCTAGATGAAGATTTACTCATTTTGGTGTTTGGACACAAGATGGCGTACTTGGAGCAGAAAGTTGATTTACTGGAACATTATTCCTCTTTCTCCCTCTGTCTTATCTGGCTTGACAGACTTCACTAAGTACTGATGGCAATGATAATGATCAAAAAATATATTAAATTCTAACACTGAAACTATAATCAAGTAAGGCATAGACTCTATGAAAAATTAAAGTGGAAATTTAAGAAATAAAGAAATAAATGGCCATAACTTGCACTTATAGGCATTTTAAGTAGAGCTGTCCTACATTTGTCTCCTTCAGTCAGCTCATTATTTCATCCAGTGTGACCATTTGTAGTGATTGTAAAAATGATTATGCGTCAGAAAGAGAAGAGAAAGAGATATTTTCATTGACATTTTTAGCTTGGTCACACGTGTAATTATCCAACTTCCAACTTTTCTTTATACTGTATTTTTGTTCTGAAGCTATAACACGGCTTTGTAAACACATTCTTGGATCCAATGCAACTGCTACCTTGCATACCTCCCCAAGTGAATTACACTCACACAAAAACACATATTAATCACAAACACACACACACACACACACACACACACTTAGACACAAACACTTTGAGACAACAATGGCATGCAAACATGTTGTAGTCATCCCCAATTAGGGATACCCCAGGGTAAGTGAGGCAGTAAAGAAAACAAGCACATCTGATTTCTCTGAACAAAAAGGTCTGGTGAGCGAGTGTGTGCGTATGTGCAAAAAAGCATGGCATTTGTAGATATGTGTTCTTTGCCTCTACTATCTATGCTCAGACTTTGCCAGAACTCTTACTGAGACAGCTTCTTAGTTTCAGATTAAGAAACAAAACATATTCTTTTCATCAGTTAAAGCAGATTTTAAAATTGTGTTTTAATGTGCTATATTCTTGTTGGGTCTTTTGCAGTTTTCAAGAGGTTCGTAAAGACAATGTTTTCAGCTCAAGATAGTTGTTAAAATCCCATGAAAGCTTCCTTTTTGAACATCATTGGGGTTTTTTTGCAAAGAAGAAGGAGAAAGAGGAATGAGATTCTACAAAGGTTGTGGACTGGAATCAAACCCATGACACTGTTACTTTTCTTTTTTCCTTTTCTGAAAATTCTTACAAAGTTCATAGAAAGTAATTAGTAGATTTACAGAACTAAGTTAATTCTGTTCAACTCATTATTGTGACCTATTAAATTATGCTGTCAATACAAACCTTGTTCAAAGCTACTAAGTTTTAAATTGTAGTCTAGAGCCAGGGTTGAAGATATAAAACAGACATTTTGAGTCTTGGGTTAGAAGAAAAGACAGTGTGTGCACTCTGGCATGATAAAGTGCAACAACATAAAATAGCTATCAAAGGTTGGAAAGGTGGAACTTAATAAAACCTTGAGTAGTCTCCTTTATGTAAACATCATGCAGATTTAATGAAGAGTTGCAATAATTTGATGCTATCAGGCAGTGATGAATAAGATTTCAGCAACCTCAAAGTTGCTAAAGTGGAAACAAAAGGGGAAAAGTGTATGTTAAGGGTTAAAGAAAACATTACTGCCATATCTTTGGGCTTCTTAAACATGACTCTTTCACTTTCTCCCTTTCCCAAAAAATACACCCCAAAAATATTTTCTTTTTCATTCACCAGGGAAAAAAAGTCAAGTTTAACATCTCACTTTGGTGCCTGTTTTGTTAAAGGATCCTAAGTGAAGCTTTATCTCTCCTCCAGCATGTGTTCTCTGTACATTCTGTGAATTGTTAGGGTCATCCAAAATAACAGCAGTTCTCACTACCTGAGGATATTTTCATTCCCCGAAAAGAAGGATTTATTGATTAGAATCGCACTGAGGTCTCAGCATAGGATTGCAACACAGCTACAGTACCTTACAGTAATAAAAACGCATTTGTTTCTGTTCTGATAACATGCATGTGTATGTTTTGTACAGAGAACATAAGAAATCCATCCATATATCTATTTTCTACCATTTATCAGGGTCGTGGGAGTAACAGTCCCACTTCCCAGCCAGGGGAGGAAACCAAGTTAGTCCCAAGCCGTCTAAGAGACATAACCTCTCCAGCATACTTTGTCCCCCTCCATGAATCACCACCTTGGAGGAGGGGTTTGCATACCTGAGTGATCCAAAGAGCTTTGTTATTGGGGGCAACATGTCCCACAAGGTAACATGGTCCTGGATAAGGGGCTAGACCAGTTTTGATTCTAATGACCCTCATGAAGAAAAAAATCTAGGCACCAGCAATTTTGCATGAAGCAGATACCAGGGCACTACACTGGAGCCAGGCCTGGGGGAGCACCTGTTGGCCAAGCCTTAAGCCCACGGCACCTGGCCAAGCTCAGTCCAAACAAGAAACATGGGTCCACCCTCCTTTGGCCCACCACTGGAGTGGTCCAATCCTGACTGCCCAAGCTGGCTTTAGGTACAGAGAACATAAGATAATATTAAATGACGATCAGATGGTTGCTGATTTCTGTCCTTCTTCTTTTGTGTAGGATCATCATACAATGATTGCTGTCACTTGGGGCAGAGTGTTTGAGCAAAAGGACTCTGAAGAAGAGAGAAAAATGAAGAGAAGTATGTGGGGATTGGTGAACAGTAATGCTTGCATATGAGTACTTTTTAACTTCTCTTTTTATTTTTAACTTTCTCTTTTCCAAAACAACACTTGAATCATATGCCATTGATCTCAAATGCAGATGGTTTAATTGGGAGCCCTGTCATTTGTCCTAGCTTGATATAATTGCACAGTTGCTTCTTCTTTTGCAGTGTTTGTCCAATCCTGTCTACATGCAAAAACATACAAACACTGTTGGTTATTGATAGCCTCAAGTACCCACACTATTTTTCTCCTCTCTTTCTGTCTTATGCACTTCTTCAAAAACCCAAAAACACACACATGTGCACAGAGCCAAGAATTTGCTTGTTAGAAGTTTGTTACTAGAGCTGAGCCTTGTAATTGACTAACCTCTGCTCTGCCGCGCTCCTCTGCTTTGCTCATTTTCGTCAGTTCAGTCCAAAATTCTCAAAGAAATGTGAACTTCGCTTGAACTCCCTTCTCAGAGAGACACTGAGGATGAGGGTGTGACAAACATAACTTATGTTAGTTAATAAACTGCACATGCACAGTGTACTGTCAAAGTGTTATTAGCCCATGTGCTGAGGTAAAGAGTGAGGTAAAGAAAAGCCAAGATGCAGAGAGAAGAGAGAGAGAGAGAGATGATGAGGGATTTTGCAAAATAGCCACAGGCTATCTTTAAATTACTGAATGTTGTAATTATACCTGACCTTCTATCATAAATCCTATCAGAGTAAACTACCTTTTACTTAACTTGTGGGACGTCTAAGACTTTGGATCCATGATTTTTCTGTGCATCTTTTAAGTAGTGAAGGTAACCAGGACATCCACTCTGCAATTTCTGCAGTGAAGTTAATCTTAAAAAGTTCACTGCAGTAAAAATGCCAGGGGACTTCAAGCTAAGGAAAGTCCATTATTGTACTGTATGAATAGCACTAAGGTAAAAATACAACAGGAACCCTTCACAGCAGTATGCTACATGTCCATTTACATATCAACCTTTGACTTTGCAAGTGTTAAAAAGGTAATCAGGCCAAAGTTGCCATGGTTTTCAACCAACCATGAAGGCAGCAATGCAGCTGAACTTTGCAGTTAACAGTAAGGAAGTAATCTGGCTGCTAATTATACACATGAAAACAACAACTTTGATGCAATTTAAAGCAAGAGTGAAACATATTTTCTGGTGTAAAAAACAAACAAACAAAAAAACACTTGTTTCTTTCCTGCCAAGAATTAGATCAGAATATTAACAATGCTGTCATTGTTTTACCCTAAAATTAAACTATAACCTGATGCAATTGGCATTAATTAAATGCATATACAACCCAGATCATTTCCTTCCTGTTAACTATATTTACATTGGACTTTAGCACTTCTAAAGTCAGTTGTATATAATGGTTGATATTGTTGCCACTACTGTGTATAATCTAAATGTGTAGGGAAGCTTAATTATATTGTAAGTTTGTTTATACAACAGCTACAAACACTAAAGAGAAAAAAGTCATGAATTGATCTAACAGTTATCTTTTTAAATGTATATCTACTTCTTAACCCTGTTGGTCCATCACACACTTTTTTATAATATGGAACAAAGTATGCTGAATGTCTCATTTGTTATGCCTTACTTTATAAATGGTGTAAATTTGCATGGTAAAAGTTGTATGTTTGTTGTATGGTAAAACATTTATTTTTATATTTTATTAGACAAAAATCATTGGAAAAGAACTGATCTTTGTGTTGGTAGGGAAAGACTTTCTGTTAAGTCTGCAGTGGAGGCCACTTGTCAAATCCAGTTTTAACACTTACTCTGTCTGGCCATTAGTAGCACATGAATCTAAAATTTTAAAAACTGGATTTTCCAGGAAAAAAACAGAAGATGCTTAAAACTGCGTCCGATATTTCCACATATTTCACTATAGTGTTAAATTGCTGCTTTTCCTTGATACTAAAAGTTACAATACCATGAAATACACAGTAATGCATGTTATATGACATAATGTGTTTACATGGCACTTGCCACTAGACTGTGAAAACTTAGCTCAGTCTCTCCCTGTAGGACAATAAAGATTCAACAGCACCAGATACTGCAACTCAACAAGAATACAGGCACTAGTGGGAAAACTCAGTGTTTTAGTTTATTATTGAATTAAATGTTAGGTGGTTTTGTATTTCAGGCTAACTTGTAGGCTAGCAAGTTAGGGTGAACAGTGCAAGATAAAAAATAATAAGGGTAACAGGAAAATCATGTTAAAACAAAGGACTTCAGGAACAAAATTAGGTACTATGAAATGAAGCTGGCATGTGGACTTGACAAAAATAAAGTCTTTAGGTCTCTAGACACAAGAGTCAGAGAAACTGAGAATAGCTCTGTAATGTTTCCCACATCATTTTTAATAAATGTAACTAAATGGGAACACACTCACTGGTGAAGAATGGGAAACAGAGGTGTGTGTGTGTGTGTGTGTGTGTGTGTGTGTGTGTGTGTGTGTGTACAGGCCTAGTCCACATGTGGAAGTTATCTGAATTATGTTTCTGCATATGTATGACTTGTGCACAGACTCCTTTTCAAAATGAATATGCAATGTGTGTGTCAAAAGTGCTGTTGCCTGCCAGGACCTACACTCAAATTTTGAAAAAAAAAGGCCTCAAAGTCATCATCCCTGACATATTTTACAAACACTAATGCTTAAATTTGCTGAGGGAAGTTTTTGTCTCCGCCTTCTGACAGTGACAATAATCACTATGCTTTTGGCGGAGTTACAAAAATACAGAGAAATGGCCATAGTGATGTAGAAAAAATGGAATAGCCAAATAACCTATCAAGAAATATCTTTTTAAAAATTACCAACCTGTCCAGAAGCAGTAAAGAATCATGCATGTCTGCTCTTACTCCCTGCTCTTTTGTTGGTGTTTGTCTGCCCCATTAATGGCACGAAGTCCACCCTACTCCCAAGTAGCTGTAGCCTACTCTGTCTCCATGGTGTTGCTCCTGCTCCCAGCACAGGCAAACCATGGCTGTTGTGAAGGAATGTCACCACAAATACCAGATTTAAAACTCTGGTAAACCTCTAAAATACAGACAAATTTATCCAGAGCTGATAAGCTTAATCAGCACTGTGTGAGGCTGTTTGGCTAGAAGGTAATGGACACTGTTCGGCACTGTAGCTTTAAATAAAAAGAGATTAGATTTACTGTATTCTTCCTCATTATATTTGTTTAAACTACAATTTCTCAATAACAGGTAAATAATAAGTTCAAAGATATTCACTCAGAAGGGGAACTTAACATTAAGCTTAAGTTATCTTAAAGTTTTAGTACTACATCAATAAAGTCAATCAAAAGTAAAAAATTTGCCTCAAGTCGAATTTTTTACTTTCAATTTATTGTCCCTGTGACAAGTGAAAATCTTGATTTACCGTGGGATTTTTTTTCCTGATGAAAACTACATGTTTCTCTGTTTTATCTTAATTTTGTTTGTTTTTCTGTTTCAATATAGTCCAGCCTGTTTTACAATACAGAAAAAGCCCCTTTAACACCTTTTCACAATTTAGTCTATAGGGCTACATTACTGTGTTACAAAAGAGGTCCTCTCTGCTGCTGTTTTTGATTCTCCAAGTGCAAAGAGGGGGTAAAGTATCAGTCATGTTTATAAAGAACTGTGATTCAGAAAGTAATTTTATTATCTGTTATGATGAGAGCCAGAGAGACCGAGAGATCCAGATGACAGCATGCGACACATCCTGCTGTAGAACTGAAGTCAAAGACACAAAACCACTAAGTCTATTAGCAATCCAGCTTTCCTTACATGCCTTGAAATAATTAGTCACAAAATTGCAATCCCCGCCAAATCTTGCAGATCAGGGTGCTGTGATAAATCCCACTGGAAGAAAATTTGATGTGGGATTGTTTCCCTGATCTTCTAAATTTGTGTATGGCAACTTAATTGTGTCTAAACGCTAAACTTGTGTATTGTTTTACTACTTTGGTTACTCCATGCTAGCAGAATGCTTGCTTCACTGCACTGGTGGGGGGAAAACCTTTTTTTAATTTGTGGTTTCTAATTCTTTATTCTAGCCTACTCATAAAGCACTGAGATGAGTGATATCATGTGGTGTTCATCAACCAGGGAGCTTTTTGTTATACTTTATAGTCATTTAAATAGAGCGATTAAAGTCCATGACACACAGGCAAGGTTGGACAGTAATGGGAACGAGTCATTTTAACAATGCCTCAGTTCTTCATACTTTTACAGAGCACAAGGATCTTCAAATTCACCAGATTTAAACTGCAAACCCACATCCAGCTTACATCTTGTATTGTTTTCAGATGATTGCTTAAGATGCACCCTGGAAATAGTGCTTTCTGGAATCTGAGAAAATGATCTACCCTGGAAGTTACCAACTGAAGTTTCTGGACTTGTGTTTTGAAGCCTTGAGCTGAGCATTTTGGCTATTTCCATCTGGTTTTTGGAAACCAGGTGGATCTGACCAAGAACTCGATGACACTAACTGTCACTACCATTAACTAGACTGTAAACCTATCAGGAAAATGTTTACTATGGTCATAGATCAAGTGAGTAGTAGGGTGGTTTTACCATAAGCTTCTATGAAATCTGACTTCTTTTTGCATCTAAAAGAGGTTCCCCCTGCTGGTCTTCAGAAAAAAAAAAAAAAGGTTTAAGGCACTTCACATTTTTAGACCTGGAGGCCACGTCCATCCTTCATATAGAGCAAAGAATATTCAGTTTATAGCTACAAGCATGGGTAAATTATGTTGTTGGCTGCATTATAGGAAGTGCAGTATCAGGCATTCTGGAGCTTTACCCACAAGGGTTATACATGGAAACATATTTCTGTCTATTTTTGTTAATATGTCTGCCTGATTTTATGGAGGTGAAATCAGGAGAGCACCTCTTAACTTCAAGAATGGAAGCAGTGGTAAAATAAACCTGACTGCAGATGATGGCGCTATGCAGTATATCTGAAAGTTTGAAACCAAGAGTCAAAGCAGGTGAATATACATAGTTATACAAGTCATAGACTGTTTTGAGAATAATAGACCAGAAGTAATCTAATGGTCTGTCGTCTTATAAATTTGAATCTTATTATTAATATTATTATTATTTTTAAATAAAAGAAAAAATTAATTCCTGCAGGTTCAGTATCCTCTTAAAGATCACAAACATCATCATCATTCCTATTCTCTTTTTTCCTTTGTCCACTTCATAATCATGTCCATCACCATCCCTTTAACCAAATAAGCAATCCCCTAAAATCAAACACAAAAGAAAGTTTTTCTTTTGCGCTACATTTCTTCACCCCCCATTCTCATCCTCAGCACCGCTCCTCAGAGGGCGCAGGCTAAGTGTTTTGGGTTTTCTTATCTAGAAGGATCTCTATCCTGCTTTAACGAGGCACTTGACCTCCCTCGGCGCTCTCTTACTCCCCGAGTGACGCAAAAAAGTGGGCTGGCGAAGCGCTAAGTGCAGTAGTTTAGAGGACTATCTGTGCACACCGAAACATCACTACTCAAGCAGACTTCATTTAGAGCGCCTATATAGATTCAGCAGTCTCCCTCGGATGTTATACCAAAGCAGATACCTTGTTGGCGGAGATACCGGCATGAGTACGGATGTGTTTGAGAGGCTAAACACTGACTTTTCCTCAGACTTGTAGCAACCCCCTTCATTCATTAAGTTGGGAGGTTGATGAAACTTTTCTTGAATGAGTATACCGCCGCTGACTGGCGCGTCTGGATTCAGGGTAGTCGGAGCTGTCAACTCCAGCGTTAATTTTTTCAGCCGGACCCACCTCTCTTGGGTTTTTTTTACTTTTTGTTTTTTTTTTCTTTTCCTTTATTAAAGTTTGTGGCGAAATATTGGAATTTGTTTGAATCAAACTCTTAATTTTTACAACTTTTTAAAAAAAATTTTTTTTATTGCAAGGCACAAAAATGGAACACTCAGTCTTCAGAATGACATACGTCTTGGTGGTTATCTGTCTCTTGGATAAAAGGTGAGTGAAATTAATACGGAATGTAGTAATTCTTACTAAGAATTAGGTCGATCTACTAGTTTGATGCGATTAAAGAACATCTCTCAGAACTTAGTTTGACCCTTCTTATCTTAACTTAAATCACATTATTTACCAACAATTTATCTTTCATTCATTGAAGTAAATGTTAAATAAGTCACAATTTTCAAGGTGTAGTGTGCACCTAAACCTAACACACTTAACTTAAAAAATGAACAGCTGTCTTCTTCTTTTTAATTTCGGTCTATTGTTTATTTTTCTCATCTTAAACAATTTGCTTTACACGTTCCCAAACTGTGCTGGCAGCTGCAAAAATGTGACTGTGTGAAAGGTAGTTTTTGAACTTGGTCCGCTCTCTACTCTCAGAGCCGGAAACACAACAGGTAGCAACAGAAGCCTAACTGGAATTGCAAAGCCACACACAGCCACCTTGAAAGTGCAACATGCAAATGAATAACATGTAGTGACAAGTTGTATTATTGATTGATTTATTTGTAATCAATCCAAAGCTACTCGTTGCTTAGTCAGATTTCTTTCTTTTTTTTTTTCTTTGATTGATTCTTTGAAAAGCTTTGCAGAAGAGACTCTTGCAGAAGTTACACGTGTTTACGAAACTATGGAAAGAAGCAGCGTGTATGTGCGTGTAAATGCTCACTCTTCCCTGGTTATGTGTGCGTGAGTCTGGGAGTGTGCTTGAGCTTGTATGTAGCTATATGCGTGTGTTTGCCTGTGCTCGTGGATGTATGTGCGGTTGTGTGCTTTAGGCACACACCGAAACGTACAACCTGTGTTTTACTTGTAAAGATAATGAAAAGAAAAGCAGGACACCTTTCAGCACTCAAGTCGTCATGAGCGCATCATGTGTTTTCCTTATTACTGCTGTTACTGTTTGTCTGTGAAGCATAAAAGAGCTGTCAGCTGAATTACTGCTGTTCACAAGCTTGATCTGCAACAGAAGCTGAGACAGTTGAGTGCAGAGACACACCTTACAGCTAATAAGAATTTATGTGCTAAAATATTTCCTCTGGTGATTTTTTGTGGCAGGTAAGTAGATTTTTTTTTCTGTCTTAATGCATGTGTGCTATTGTAAAAACATCCTAAGTTAAATATGTATACATTTAAATCAGCATTTTGTCAAAGAAACTCTATATGACCTTAAGATTTAATCATTTGATTTTTTTTTTTTTTTTAAATTACATTTACTTGTATTTATGGTAAGAAACGTGTATGATCATAAACTGAATCAATCTGAAAAGCAAAACATACTAAGAAATTAGAGAGTACACTTCCCCACCAAAACCACCAGCATGTGGAGATGTTTTTATCAGCACTACCACATAATTTGTGTATTTTTGAGGTTTTACAGGAATCAACTAAACTGGGGACTGTCAAGTCATGGCAGGGTGCAATGGAAACTGGGTGTTGGGGTGACACCAAAGGACCATTAACAGAAACCTTAGTAGTCCTAACTAGACTTCAGTGACTAACATTAGTGCACAGAACAGAGACAGAAGATTTGAGTTGTGCATTTATCTTGTCAGTAACCTGACGTATACTTGCATGCTCCATGCAGGGTAGACTCCAATGAAATCTTGGGCCTGAAGCTCCCCAACATCGACCCGATCCTGAATGCCAACACGGTGTGTCTGACACTGCCAGGTTTGACACGGCGCCAGCTGGAGGTGTGCATGCGTAACCCAGACGTGACGGCTTCAGCAATCCAGGGAATCCAGATTGCCATCCACGAGTGCCAGCACCAGTTCAGAGGGCACCGCTGGAATTGCTCCAGCCTAGAGACTAGAAACAAAATACCCTACGACAGCATAGTCTTCAAAAGAGGTCAGTTTTATGGTCACTGAGTGCCTGATATGTCACTTAATATGAGTTTACATTTCATTTTCTGCCGGTCTTGTTCATATTTTGCGTCTCTTCCAAGAACAAATATTTACAACTTTCGCAACATACCCGTTACATAAAATTTAACAAATACTGTTGTTAAATGAGTGGGTTAAATGAGTTTAAAAGCTTGTTTTAGTAGGCTGTGAAGGTGAAATGTCACCACAGGTTACCAGGCAAAAGTTCGGTCTTCAAACAGACTGTGGTTTCCTCCTCAACTGCACTTCAATGAAGTACCTTGAAAGGATAGGTTTAGAAAGATTAGCTGCCACAGAGATACAAAAGCCCCTAAACAAGAGTTAATATAATTCTTCAAACAAGATTATAAAAAGAGATTATTTTCCCCATGGTTATAATTCATTAGTGGTATCTCAGAAACAAGTCCTCCAGATGATCAGGTTATCTCTAGTCCCCAGCAGACTGGTATCTACTTTCTAACCACCTTACTGTAGCTTCTCAATAACCCATTCAAAACAGCAGGTAACTTCAAAAGCAGTTAGTCACCTCCAGATTACCAAGCCTCATGCAGATCATTTTTCTTTGACGCTTTGTAGTGCTTGGAGCTTTGCAAGTCAGCCACAAAGGATGAAAGAGGATCTTTAGAGTTGGGAAGCCTTCAGATGGTGTCATCCCAGGTTATTGACTGGAAAAGGCATCAATTTCTTAGTAGCCTGAGCACCTGGATAGATGCAACACGCAATGTGGTTGGTAGTTTGAGTCTTGAGTTTAGCTGGCTTTCAATTTTACTTTCATCTTAGAAGATGGAGAAAATTGGTTGAGATCCTCAATGCATTGCATTGCCTTAGCTTAATGAGCACCAAAGCTGTGAGTTTTTAAGGAAAAGTGTGTAAAACAGGCATTTTTTAAAAATATCCCGAAGAGTGTTTCTTTAAGACACTAACAATGAATTGTTGATGACTTTGTGTGTCATAAAAAAAATCCTAAATTTTGCAGATCTTTCTTGGAGTGTAGCAATAATTTGTTGTATCTTTTATCATTTAGCAATATAACCATGACACTTCTGTAAGAAAAAATGATTTGTAACCCTCATTGAGGACTATATCTTATCACTGCCATGGAACTAAAAAAAAAAAATCATCTTAAGTACAGAACATGTTTTCTCACCTCTGGTCTTACTTTCACTCCTAACTGACTCATTGAAAAGCTGTTTGTCATTATTAGTAGAGGCAGTTGCTGGTTGTCTGGCATCCCTGGTTTGCCTCGGGTGCAGAAACTCCAAACCACTGACATAAACAACCTCTTTAAATCGGGTGATTCATCTGTTACATGTTGATACGATCCTCTCTACAGAAGCTAAAAAATGGATACAAGTTGCCACGCTGCAGCTATCGTTGCATGCAGTCACTGTAAGGAGGAGTGCTTTGAATAAGGCACGTTTACAGGCATTGATTAGACAGAATTGTGGAGATGAACACACATTTTCAGTGTAGCTCCTCTTGAAAAAAACTAAAATACACTCTCACACAAGGCTTATGTATACCAAACTGGTATTTTTGTTTCCACGTCACATACAAGTTTATCTATGATTTCAAAAGTCCAAAATCATTCCAATAAAACAGCTCCAAGTGAAAAACTTCACTACTCAAATATGTTTGCAGGGCTGTGATATTCTAAAAAGGTTTTTGAATAGGTTATCAGGTGCTCTACATTTTAATATTTATTTTGGTGTCCAATTTTACTGCATCAGATGGTGCTTAAATCACTGATGGTTTCTGATAACTTTTATGGGCCCATGTTCATTCCTGTTTAGCCTGCATTAAAAACTAGGCTAAAGAGAGGGCCAGGTAAGACAGAGATAGACAGAAATAGGAGAATTGTTCCCTCTCTTTCTGTGTCTTTCTCTCTTTCTTTCTCCATCTCTTTCTCTGTCACTCTGTCTCTGTGCTCCCTTGCTGGGCTGCTCCTAATGCTTTTTCTTCCCTTGCCAATGCAAGTGCTTGTGAATTTGCTCTCAGCACTTTCCCAACTCTCGGAGGCAAAAGCATAAACCTGTTTAGTCGGTTTCTGTAACACAAAGTGACAGTTTCCTTTGAATCTTTAATTCATTTTGCCACTTCCTCTGCCATCAGTTCAGCCGGGCGTGCCACAGCCAGTGAATTATTTGTTAGATTGATTTGTTCCCAGTCTTCCGGGGCTTGCGTTGCAGCGCCCAACTCAGAGCAGGTCAACAGCTAAAACAGGCTTTCTAAGTATGAGGATGTGCCTAAGTGCCATCCCTCTCTCTTCTCCCACTCAGTGTGGGTCAAGGTGGTGGTGGTGGTGGTGGTGGGGTGGGGAGTGGGGGCTGATTGTGAGTCAGTGAGTCAAATTATATATAGTCAGTACAATTTTAGAGTGTGTACATTCATTTCTGGTGTGTATTCAAATTTATAATTGCTCTTATTCAAATGTTAAATATTAAGGAAGCTATTATATATAATTGTATCATATCAGTGGATCACATGCATTTCCTCTGAGAGTTAGAGGAGACCAAAAACAGAGATTAAAGGATTGTGTATATCGGACATGTGGAAAAATGATGCTTGCCCAGTATCAGCAGTTTGTTCACAAGGTGTTTATGGTTGTTTTTACTGCCTCCAGTTGGCAGGTTGTAGAGATGATGACTGTCAGCTTCCTCACTTACTGAAAATCAGCCTCCCTCTCCTCAACTCTCTGAGTTATTTTAGAGGATGGTGCCATGTAATGATTCCAGAGAGCATAGCTTTATACAAGGAAGACAACTTTTCAAGAAAGATTCCTCGTATAATTGGAGAAGTTACTTTAGTTAGCGTTGCCACGTGGACAACTACTTAAGATGGAAGCACAGCTTCACAGTCATCATTCGGAAGGTGACAATACCCCGACAACATCCTTTAAGTTTTAGAAACGTGTACTTGTATAAGTATACCAGGACTATAGCATGCTTCTTGGCCAGTGTAGGAATTTCTCACTAACTCATTGTTATTGGGCTGCCTCTGACTGTTTATGCGAACAGCGTTTACTATGCAAAAGCAAATATAATATAAAACAACAAATGTATAAAATCTTACCCCATATCTCACAAAAGCAAAATAATCAGGTTTTTATTTTCAAATATATTAATAAGGAAGTAACATCAAACACTGTTAAAAGGGGCAGATCCTGTTAATAGCTTTATTTTATTTGACTCCATCAAACAGCCTGAATCATTTCTCCTCCAGGCTCTGTGCTATAAACCCCTAAGTGGTTTCTTTTTATGTTTTCTTTACAAGTTTCCATTATAATCGTAGCTGTGTTCTAAACCAGACTGCCAGTGGGGCTGCTTTCATAGAACCTGAGGGCACCTTCACAGGCAGTAAGCTGAGATCTAACAACAAACACAGTAGAGGGCAGGAGTGCAAGTGATTCTGTCACACTTTATCCTTCAATATTCATGGATTCCACAATTGGACATGGAATTTTTTTTGTCACAGAAATATGAAAAGGGTGAATGTGTATGTGTGCTTATATTTCCAGTGTATGTGTGTGTGTAAGTGTAAGGAACGTCTAGTATAACATTAGTCTTATGAATTACAGATCAGCCATGGTAGTCGTATTAGAGTTACACTCATTACATATGTTGCATGCAAGTTACACCGTCAAGAGGAAAGGGATGCATTTAACTCTGAAAGCAAAAAGAATCACATGTTATATGGGGATATTACATGCACACAGTCATTCATCTACCTCCTTTACATGCAGTAGTTCATTTTGAGCCAATTTAAAGTGATAGATGCAGTATGACATAATAAGCCTCTCTAAGTTAAATACATGTACAGTTCATTTGATGGTAAGTTGTCATTACAATCACAAAAGCATGGCCACTAGTTTGCCAGAAAAATAAGTCAAAGATAAGTCTAGCATTCACCCAAGAATAGTCAAGTTAACAGTTGTATTGTAGGTGAAAGATCTATGAATGGAGAGAAATCCAGAGAGAGACAGAGAGGGGGGCTTAGAGAGCCAAAAATGCACCAGATCTGGTTCCTGGACCATAATGTAGAGCTGGAGAAGCTATTCAGTAACCACTGCCATTCTACCCACTTATGTACAGTAGACAACATACCTAACCAGACTTCATTAAGGTGCACAGATGAATGTTGTATATGAGTGGTAGGAGAGAAAGAAGGAGTCACAGCCCTATTTAGTCATAGTGTGTGAGTACCCTGTGAGTCCTCTGATGGGAGTGGTGGGGGTCTGTTCATGTTCAGCTGGTCCACTGAGATAAAGTACGCAAGTGTTTGGAACACTTAATTGTTATTGTCCCAGATGTTCCCTTTTGTTTTATGAGCCTTGGCCTGTGCGTATATAAGCATGTAAAAAAAATGCTCTAATGTTATATTGTTTATGACGCATAAAATAAAGAGTGCAATGTGCAAATGCATTAAGCATTATGACATACAGTATGCTGCTATCTTAAACTAAGTTTTAGGTTGAGAAAAACTTAGTTTGTATCCAGCACTTTCACAAGAGAGAGGAATAAAATAGATCTGTAAAAGTTCTATGGCCCACTGCAATATACTGACATGGTCCTCAAGTCCACTTTTGTAAGAATTGCGTGTGATGTTTATGTCACGTTGGACATAGCAGTAAAAAACTGAGCACCATTAGAGAGCATAATTTCTATTGACCTCTGGGTGACATTTTAAATGAAAACATCTTTCCATTTCCAAACTGTTTCCTGATACTGACACTTCTTATAGTCTTTTACTTCCACGTTAGCTTAAAACAACATTACTATACTCTCTCTCCACCTATAGGTTTTCGAGAGAGTGCCTTTGCGTACGCCATTGCAGCAGCAGGAGTGGTGCATGCAGTGGCCAATGCCTGCTCCATGGGCAAACTAAAAGCATGTGGCTGTGACGAGAAGCGTCGTGGGGACGAGGAAGCTTTCCGCATCAAACTCCACCGCTTGCAACTTGAGGCCATCCACCGAGGGAAGGGTATGGTACATGGTGTTATGGAGCACTTCCCAGCTGACCTGCCAGTGCCCCAAGACTCCTGGGAGTGGGGTGGCTGCAGCCCTGACGTGGAATTCGGAGAGAAGTTCTCACGGGATTTCCTGGATGCCCGTGAGACCTACAAAGACATCCATGCTCGTATGCGGCTGCATAATAATAGAGTTGGGAGACAGGTGAGTGAAAAGCGAGTGGGTGTTTGTGTGTGTGTGATTCATGTGGTTTTTTTTTCTTCCCACATTTGCAGAACTGCTGCCATTTTCCTTTACTGCACAAGAAGATTTTAACATCAGAAACACAATTTACGCATATGACTTGCCCAAATTGGTTATCTTAACATTTTTAACTCTAGGTCAGAAGGTAGATCATAGATACTATACATCCAGTTCTGTCCTGTATCATTTCGTTAAAAATCATGGTCAAATGTATTTTTCGGTTGTTATGAGAGCTTTAAAGGGTCAAGGATTGTCTTACATAAATGTTTTACTTTGCATTATGAGAATTTTAGGTTCAGATGGTTATTGGGATTGACCCCTGCCTCGGATTAAAATGAATAACATTGCACCAGCTACTTGTAAATAATTTCTAAAGATTTAAGGAACTGGTAAATTAATGGCTAGGAATAAACAGTAGTGCAGTCAAAGTAGGCAGTTATTTTGAAGCCCCTTGTCCTTAAGCCTTAAAATTAATTTATACTGTATGGTCACAGGGGACATCACATCCAAAGCATGTATAGAATCACCACAATCTTATAAAAGCTACTTTAAAAGTTTGGTGATTTTGTCCTGCAATAAGCTTTAAAAAAAAAACTTTCCCCCCTAGAAGTTAGACTTCTAATTCACATGCACACATTTTCATAACATTATGGCTTCATTTACGGCTCAATCCAGAGTGCCAAAAGAGTATCCATGTCTGTTCATCCCAAGGCACTGAACTAATTTCATTCTAATGATATAAGTAAAAAGGCACACTTGTTTCCTTTTTTTACTGTGATAACAAGTAGAGAGATATGCCTGCCACCACAAAGTTAGAACTCTTGTGAACCTCTAGTGGGCATGTCAGTGCAACAACATGACAAGCTAATATGCTTCCCATTTCAGTTCACTCTGATTGGTTTTTCTGGGGCAGGGGCAGGGCAATCACCATCTTTAACCATTTTAAAATTAAAGATTTCTATTGAGGAGTCTTTGAGCACAATCTCTCTCTCTTATAATGTCTCTAGCACGGCCTAGCACAATCTTTGCTGTAAATTAGCGTAACTTCTGTGTATGAAGTGTATGAACTGGCTCTGCTGGCTTACTGAAGTCTTGCAAAAGTAATAGTGGAATTTATTTTTTAAAAGAAATTTATTTTTTTATAGTAAATATTATTGTAGTAACTACACAAAATAAATATATGTATGTAGTATTAATTATTTTAATAATACAAGTTCAAAGGTTCAGTCCAGATATAATATGTATATAATTTTATCCTATTTGTGTATAATCTTATCATCCCTACTGCACCAAATTACAGCTACAATGTGCAGTCACACACTGTGTGGAGACTTTCTGAAGCATTGTATAGAGCAATCAAAGCAATAAATATCTGACCTTGATAAAAGAGTATACATAGTGCTAAACTACTTCACAATTGCAATTTACAAATTGAATTAGCTGAGTTTACTTTTCTCATTATTCGTTTATACTGGTTAGCATTTTTGTTCTTTGAACTGTTAGAATTTGTTTAGATAACTTGCAAAGACAAGATTTTACTACACCAAAATCATATTTCCGGCAAAAAAAATATTTCCAGGAAAAAAATTGACCATCATTGTTTGATGTTAGTATTCACAAGCAGCTTGTATTCCCAAAACAGTATCATCAACAGTTCAGAGAAAGCCTTTAGCTTTTAAACACTTTCCCATTGAAGAGCAAAAAGAAGCGTTTGGTTAAGGTGCCCACAATAGGAATTCCCAGTATTCTTCTTTTATGTTTTAACACACATCTGTAAGGATTAGTTTCATCTTAATTAAAATTGCAATGTACAGTATATTGTGAAGGTGATGAAAATAATTGAGTGATTTTTAAAAAAAATCCTTTCAGGTTCACTTAAGCACTGACAGATGGTGATATTAAGGGTAAAAGTAACACTATCTTAAATGGCTTTGATGTATTTTTAGCAGATTACTTGAAAAATTAGGCCAAAAGAAAAACGATATCTAAATGTAAAGGTTCAGTAGGTAGACATTGTTTTAGAGTTTCTTCAGAGAAAAAAAACTTCACCATCAAATCAGTCATTTTATAAGAGACAGGGCAAGTTGTCAGTTTAGGTGAACTGCTTTGTTAAAATGGTTGTCATATCCTGTTTGTCATGTTAATTAGTGTCAGATCAGTCAGGATGTCAAAGAGGGTAATGGTCATCAAAACATAATACATCATCGTTTGTGTGGTTTACATTTGTAGGGTATTTGTGATATTTATGACATAGCACAATACACTGAATGAAAAGTGTCTATATTTTAGAACCTTTGTAACATTTTTTTTAGCATTTTTACTGGACTAGTTCTCGAACAATGGAATAGAAGGATGTAAATAACTTTGATAAGTAATGGCGATGTCCAGCACTGTGGGGGAACACAGACAAGAAGCAGCCATAAATTGCTCATTGTTCACCGTTTCCTCCAGAGTAATTTGGGCCTGTATCTTTTCATCAGTTTACTTCTGGTTTCCTTGATTATGCAGACAAAACACAAATGTGGAGTGCGTCAGCTGAACTCAACAACAGCTGGCCTCCCTGTAGTAGAGCACATGGTAGAAAGAGTAATAGAGGTGACATAACCTACAGTCAGTACTCTGGAAATCAGAGTAAACAGGAGTGGGGGCTGAAATGAAATGAGTAATGAATTAGGGATTAAAGGAAAGAGATTAATTTGTCTTTTGAGTCCGCTGTTGTTTTGGATGTAGTTAGTTAGGGTAACAGAATGATCACATGTTTTTAATCTTAACCGTAATTAAACATTTTGAGGCAACAAACTGACTTACACATAGTGCAATTGCCAACACATTTCAGGTTTTATCCTGTATTGTCTTTCTTTTCTGTCAGTCTTTGCAGCAGTGTATTCGTTCCGAAATGTCATTCAACAAGACAAAACCTCTCTTCTTGTGAGTTGTGGTTCTAATAATATATATTAAAAAGTTGTTGCAGTGTCGTAGTTATATGTACAATAGACTCACTGCCCACTTTCTTAGGTATGCTTGCTAGTACCAGGTTGGACCCCTTTTTACCTTCAGAACTACCTTAGTTCTTTGTGGCATGGATTCAACAAACTGCTGAAAGCATTCACCAGAGATTTTGGTCCATATTGACATGATAGCATCACACAGTTGCTGCAGATTTTTCAGCTGCACATCTAAGATGTGAATTTCCCGTTCCACCACATCCCAAAGGTGCTCTACTGGATTGAGATCTGGTGACCGTGGAGGCCATTTGAGGACAGTGTACTGTCATGTTCAAGACACCAGCTTGAGATGATCTGAGCTTTGTGACATGGTGTGTTATCCTGCTGGAAGTAGCCATCAGAAGATGAGTACACTGTGGTCATAAAGGGGTGGACATGGTCAGTAACAATACTCAGGTAGGTTCTGGCATTTAAACGATGCTCAACTGTCACTAAGGGGCCCAAAGTGTGCCAAGAAAATATCCCTCACACCATTACACCACCACCACAAGCCTAAACAGTTGATACAAGGCAAGTTGGATCCATGCTTCATGTTATTTACACCAAATTCTGCCCCTGCCATCTGAATGTCTCAGCAGAAATTAAGACTCATCAGACCAAGCAACTTTTTTCCAGTCTTCGACGGTGAACCTGTGTGAATTGTAGCCTCAGTTTCCTCTTCTTAGCTGACACGAGTAGCACCCAGTGTGGTCTTCTGTTCCTACAGCCCAGTAGGAGACTGGATTTGTTGTGTGTTCAGAGATGCTCTTCTGCATACATTGGTTGTAAAAAGCAGTTATTTGAGTTTCTGTTGCCTTCCTATCAGCTCAAAGCAGTCTGGTGATTCTTCTCTGATCTCTGGCAGAGAAAATGCATTTTCACCCAAAGAACTGCCTCTCACTGGACATTTTTTCTCTTTTTTGGACCATTCTCTGTAAACCCTAGAGGTGACTGTGTGGGAAAATTCCAGTAGATCAGCAGTTTCTGAAATACTTAGAGCAGCCCATCTTGCACCAACAGCCATGCCATATGCATATTCACTTAAGTCACCTTTCTTTCCCATTTTGATGCTCAATTTGAACTTCAGCAGATCGTCTTCATGCCTAAATGCATTGGGTTGCTGCCATGTGATTGGCTGATTAGATATTTGCCTAAACAAACAGTTGAACAGGTGTACCTAATAAAGTGACCGGTGAGTGTATTTTATATTCAAAAATGCCCACACACACTATATATCCCCCAGAAGAAAAAAACAGTCCAATGCTGTCTATGGCAGATAGGAACATACCAGTGTCTTGAAATAAACCTTACCTAGTGTAATTGTATTTACACATAAACTTGACAAATTCCCATTATTACTACTGCCAGTTCTAGTACTATGCTGTACTGCAGTTCTGCGTGTGGTTTCACCAAAAAATGTTGTTGTATCCTAGCAGAAAACATTGCTCAACTGCTGTGGGTACATACCTTTCTACTTCCTGTTTCATTCATTTTAATTTTGTTCAAGTAAAAAACAAAAATGTAATATATGTTACACACTGGTGATGGTAAGAGTTATGATAGTAGTGTAAAAAATTATAATTTAATGAATGGTTATCATATAGCAATGCTATGCCAAGTCCCGTGAGAATGTTAGCTAGCTAGCAGAGGTAAGACTTCATTTCAGATAGGATGTGTGTTAATGTTAATATGCCATTTTGTAATGAATCTGTAAATGTGAAAATGAATAATGTTTTGCTAAAAGAGCAAAGACAGGATTTTACTACATGAGGTAAAATGACACAGACACCAAATACCTTATTAGCCTGATATTAAAGTGCCACTTTATTATACATTTGGTGTAACCTAAATTACACTGTGGATGTGACACAAGACCTCATTAAATAATTACCAAAGAAGTCAGCTGGCAAACAACTGGCAAAAGACTGGCAAAGACAGGCGTTGCTTCTCATGTTTTGAAAATCATAATCACTATATACTTGCCGAGAATCACAGTCAAGCTTATATTTTTGTTCTCTTTTGGCCACGTGTCTATTTAGCAGCATATTTTCTTAGCATTGGTGAGCCAACTTTCTAATTATGCATGTTTGTCAAGCTATGATGCCCAAGACATGTTGTGGAGTTTACATTTTAAAGTGACTTCAAACAAAAAGACAAGAGCAACAATAGCTCAAAGAAAAATAATCAAGAACTGGCACTGCACTGCTTTCATTTAGAGTTTGGTCTTTAAAGAAGGATATTTCGAAATTCTAATTATTGGCTGCCAGGTTCCTCATAATAAATTTTGTTCTGAGTGTGCCTGGCTGCACACAGTACACAATAATGCCCAATAATAATAATAATAAGCTGGGAACAAACTACACCCAGTGCTTCACACCTGTCCTTTTTGACACAAGCCTTATGGCCCCTGATGACCTTGGTAGAGTACAAAGCTAAAGTCTTTTACACTGGCTTATCTGGTAGATCTGGTAATCCATAACTGAAAACAAAGCAAACTATTAGCTAGAATGGAGTGAGAGGTCTATATTATTTTGTTGAAATTACAAAATAGGCTCAACAATCACATTTATGGCAAATAGGCTTAAAATGAGTTTGCATATACCAATAACACACCAGCTATGAGAAGCTCCTCAAAGAGTCTGACTAACTTGTTGAGTTGAGATAACTGAAGATAATATACAGAGGCCATCCCTGGCTGGAAAAGGTAAAGAACAGACAGAAAGGGAAACCAGAAAAGGAGGGGGAGTATGGGTCAGTATAGAAAAAAGAGAGGGAGGAACAGAGAACAAATTTATGGTCTCAAAGGTGTTACTGTAAAATACTGATAGGTGCAATAAAACCCTAGCAAGACACACACACATGTGCACAGCCCCTAGAATCAAACAGAAAATACTGACAGGTGGGGCCTCAAAAATAATGGCTGCCCTTCTCTGTGTGTCTTTTTCTCCCACCTACCCACCATCACCACTTCACCTCCCTCCACCCCACTCCCCCTGCCCAACTCCCCTCTTTTAGAGAAGTAGTCTTTTAGCAGAGGAATGTGGTGGTTTTTTAGCGGGGTATGCATGTCGCCTCATGCCCACCCCAAGGTTCTCACGACGTCCCGTCTTGTTTTTAGCCTTAATTAGTGGCTGCTGGCAGTTTGGAAACAGATGTTTAAAACCCTGCAAAAGATTTTAGACTTCAAACACTGGGGCGGAAAGTAGAAAGAGATTCGCCCTTCCTTCCCTCCCCTCTTCCCCCTCTCCTGCTCTGCCTCCTCCAACCTCTTTCTGCTGCAGAAATAATACTGTACAATAAGGGGAACAAGAAATATCACTATAACAATAACACTTTGCATATGTGCACAAGATTGACATTCTGCTTGTTTATACTTGAAATAAAATTATAACGAGAGTAATTAGAGTTAGATATTATTTTTGCAAAAATGTCATATAATAGTTATTATAGATAGATCCTCTCCAGTCCCTCAAGCACAATTCTCCCCTCCATGCTGTTGTTTATTTCCAGTCAACTAAAGCATACTCCTGTTCAGTAGTTAGAAGAGCAATTTTAAAAGGCCGGCTACATGTTTTAATTGCTTATGACATGCAAACTCATCACCCCGCAGTAAATTTCTTGGGAAAGACTGAGCGTTCTTATCAATCATTTAAACAACACACCTCAAAACAAATGCTTGGCACACTTTCTTGTCTTCATGTTGCAGAGCTTAGAGCCATTTTAAGGTTCTGTTGAATCCTGCCTGTTCATTAGGCAGGTGGTGACAGTTCTGGCTATGTAACAGTCTGCTGGGTTACTGGCAAGCATCTTCTGGTAATTATAATTTACCATCAGGGCTTGACTTCAGGGGAGTAAGACAAGATGGTGTGTAGCTTTTCTGGGAGTAAACTATACATTTCAACTCCTCTTCAACCCCTTTTCAAATATGTACAATTGGCAACTCACAGTTAAACATTGGTAAACATTCAAACATTTGCCCTGATTCAGTCCAAATAACAAGGTTATATTCAAGATGGCCCTTGTTTGGTATTTTATTGACAAAAGGTACATAAGTTAGGGTGCAGTAAGTGCAGCACCGTATGACAGGGTGCAACGGTGCAGTTTTGGCTTTAAAGTAACAATAAAATTGTAGAGCATCTTCATCACCTATATTGCAAGCTTTTCGGGTTATGGTGGAATAAATAGGTATGGCATATTTGTAAGTAAACTCCTTCAGATCTGATGGGATTGCTCAAAAGTTGGAAATGGCTTACCAAAGATGGTGCAATATACAGAGCTGAAGAGATAGGCAGCTGTAAAAGAGTCTTGGCATCTACCCACATATCCTCCACAATTATCTTTACAAACATTGTTAGACCAAGAGTAGGAGGACAGGGAGACGTGTATTGTATTGTTAAGTAACACTCTGGCAAAGAAAACAATTTGTAATTAGATTCAGTAAGCCGTCTTCAGTATTATTTTGTTGTGTTAGTGTTTTTAGGAAATTAAATACTTAGTTTGTGAATGTCAAGGCATGATGTTCCTTCAACAGGGCACTGAAGATACTGTAAGATTTATTAAAGTCATAATTAAGTCATTATGAATCTGAACAGCACCCCTTGTAGATTCATCTCAACCAGCAATAGCGGGACTCTTACATCTCTTCATGGCTAATATAATTACCCTTGAGCAATGATAATCTGTTCTTTGGAGGTCATTTGTGTTAATGGACTCAGAAACCACACAAAACCAAAGTGTGTGATCAAAAATAGAAAGATTAGTCCAGTACTCCTTAGAGGCCATATCATCAGTGGCAGGCAGAGCATTCCTAAGTCCTGACAGTCCAAAGCAGAGCATTTGATCTGACCTAACACACACTGCACGTGCATCTAAGTGCACACACAAACACACACAAGTATACAAGGAGGCAAATGTTTCATAGTTAAAGCTCAACAGGTGGAAGTGCTTATGCTGGTAATAACATTTTATTAGAGTCTCTAAATGAGAGTTGTGGACATTGTGTGCAATTAACAGTGAGTAAATACTACACACATAGACACAAACTCACACACATTCATGTACAGCTCTCTGTGTACTGCAGATATGCATTTGCTCAGTAACTGCATGTCATTGCGTTTGCATGTGTGCGTGTGTGTTTGTCTGCATACGCTTAACTGTTCTTTTGAAGCGAGGCGTTTGATTTGTTTAAAGTGATGTCTGGGTTTAATGTGTTGCTGTGGGATTTGTTTGTGTGCTTTGATATCGCTTCGGCTTGCTGCTTGGCTTTAAAAGTCCTTTAGTAGGTTTTCTTTGAACTGACAAACACAAGGCAGCATGCAGACTAGTCTGCTGTTTATCCGCTTAAATGGGCCGATGGTGGGACACACAGACGTTAGATTAGGATTTTCCCAAATGCAGTTGGTGGTGATGACATAGGGATTGGCCAGTGATTAAATTCAAAGTGCCCAACAAAACAGGGAATATTATTTGTTATGACTGGCAATACTTTACTTTACTGTGTTATTAGCATATTGTAGAAATTTTTTTTTAATGTAGGTGAACAATGATGTAAAATTGAAATAATCTCATATAAACAGTTTTAAAGAGAGCAGCAAATTACAAGCACAGACAAATTAAGACACACTTACTTTTGCCTTCAGATACTTTTCTTGTCTGTGTCAAGCTGCAGGACTTTCCCTGTGCTGCAAGTCATCACCAATGGTTTTATTACAACTGAGTCAGTATTGACTCAGTATCTACTGAGGATGACAACACTGGTGTAACATTAGGCTAAAAGGAGTGTGGTAATACTTCACCTTTTGCATGCTGCAGTCCTGGATCACAGTGTGTGTTATGACAGGGCTGCCACAGACAAGTGCATGCAAGAAATAGAAAACTGCCTCATTAACTTTGTATATTCTATGAAAAAAAAAAAAGATCACTGCAATTACTGAGTATTGTTAAGCACACGTAAAAAATTTGACTGACACATAATGCTGTGCACTCTTATTGTTTTGGTAAACAAAAAAAAAAAAAAACACAAAATGGAACCATTAAATATGTAAGCATGTAATAATAATAATAATAATAATAATAATAATAATAATGCTTTCCAGGGTGTACCCCGACTCCCTCCCTTTGCAACCGGAATAGTTCCCTCCACCCCCCCATCCCCACCCCCTCACCCATGGATATCGATGGATAAACATAATAATAAAGTCACATCATGTCATCACTGCTTGTTAGTGCCCTCTGGTTTTCTTTGCCCCGTCTTCTTTCCAGTAAAGGCATAAAGTGCCAAAAATACTTGCATTCTTTTACCTAATTAATGCACTCTGACCCATACTCAGGATCACGCTCTTGCAATAAGGCTCTGATCTTTACTTTACTTCATCCACTCCTCCTCATTGGACAGTAGTCTGCTTATACTTTTCCCTTGTCTACTGTATTATGTAGCCTGCAGTTCTGGTCTGCCACCAACATGTCGTATTTGATCTCTGTCTGGGGTTGTTTTATAGATGCCTGTCTACTCTCTAAGCCAATTAAAACTTGCCAGATGTTTGTTCCTAACTGTGGTCCACCATTGACTTTGAAGAAATTACATCTCTGTAGTGTATGTGCTGGGTAAGCCAAAGTATTAGTCATGAAATAGCATATATTAATAAATTTCCACTCCAGTAACCAATGCTTTGAAAAAATAATGTTTAATACAGATAACTATTCTTCGTCAAGTGTGTTACAAGGACTTAAGACCCATGAATGCAATGAGCCACAAATTAAGCCCTCGTGTTTTCTCTAAAAATCAGCAGGTGTTTTGCTTAATTCATTGTCCTATTTTGCCATTCCCAAACCCTGGCTGTAGACCTCTCCTAAGTGCCTGGATACATTCACATATATCTCTGTAACAAAAGGAAGTGTTGCTCAAGTTGTGCAAGATCTAAAATACAATATTTGTATATAACCCACCTCCGATTGCCAAGATAATCACTGTTGACAGATTAGATACTCTTGACCACAATCTAATCTATATGGCTGATAGGCAGGTGATTTGTGATAACACCCGAACACACTCTCTCTCTCTCTCCCTCAAACAGCCTTTGTGTATCAAGCAGTGTTAGGGCAGCAAAGAGATAATCCTTTGGATCATCTCCTCCTCCTGTCAGCCTGTTTTCCTCTCCCCTCCCCTCATCTCAGAATTTATTATACGCTACCTTTCAGTCTATCTCACATTCCTTCTTCCAAAGGCCCTAAATGTCCTCAGGGTTAAGTTTTAGGATCTAACATCAGTTTTCTTTCCTGTTTTCACATCTACAATGATACATTTTCATTAAAAAAGTAAAACTCATTTAGCATTTAATCAGCGTTTCAGAAATAATCTCAGTACATACTAACGTGCCTGAAAGCACATTTTACATGACCATTTATGTCCACTGTGCACGTCTCTTGCACATGTCGTGTAGACAACAACGTCAGTAACATATTTGGTATTCGTGTTAAATAAACAACTGGTAGTCAATGCTAATACCTTTGTTTTCTTCCAGACAAGGGTTATGTGATTAGCGTCACAAACCAGGGAAGGACAAATGGTAACTGGTAAGACTGACTCAGGCAGTCAACATGGGTGTCTATGTCATTGTTTCCAAACTACCCAACTGCCAGAGTGGTGTAAATGGTAGGTGCAAACATAGCAAAAGTTCCACCTATTGAAATAAAAATGTACTTCGCATCATCTAAATAAATATATTTACATATTTGCATATATTTTTTATATTTTTCTGAGTAAGTTCTCCAGGTCTTCTTTGTTGCACAGAGTAATTGCCCCAGGGACAGATAGGAGGAGGAACCGTAAGAAACCAAAAAGAAAAAAAAAAAAAAAAAAAAACCTTACAT
>VUQI01028271.1:34329-45393 GCA_015106735.1 Paratilapia polleni
AGTAACCGAAAAAAACCAAAAAGAAAAAAAAAAAAAAACAACAACCTTTCATCTGGTCATTAATCAAAACAGTCAAAATCTTGGAGTCATCTAGATATGGAAAAGTACAGTCAATATGTTGACAAATGAAGAGGGACAGAGGAAGTTCATTATGTTAAAACAGTTGCTGACTTAAAAACCTCTTTCCAGACTAGCATCTTCTATAAATACAATAAGTCAACAGGCGAATGTTATCAGGTTTTCATTCTGTTTCTATCGTTCCTCCATTTATGGAACAAAAGAGGTTACCTCTCAGTGAAACTACCAGCAGTGAATAAGTGAAAAAGAAAGTTGCATTATTAAAGGTAATGTCATTCATCTGAACTTTATGCTGTGTAAAATCACTCACTCTCATGCCCTTGTCTTTATTTCCACTTGCACAAAATGTTCTTTACCAATGCAGGTCACACTGACTGGCCACTAATATAGACAGAGCAGACAGCTTCCCTGCTTCCTTTTACCTCTTAAGGTTCTGAATTGTACCTGTTTGCTTTTCATCTGCATGTCACAAGAATATCTGACATTTCCCACACATAAATCATTTTTCACCAACAGTTATTTTCTTTTGTTGAGGTTTTAGGAGCTTGCCGTTTTTTTAAGCTTTGCCCAGTCAGAGAACAGGGTGTGCACCATGCCTCGTGTTTAAAGAATAAATACACCCTGACAAAGAACTCAGACATTATTCCTTTGATGCTGCATTGACAGATGTGTTAAAATTTAAATGGAAAGAAAGCTGTTTCCCCATGAAATTGTAAGTTTCAGCAGTCTTTAAAAATTTGGACACCAAATAAAGGAATGTGTTGCAAATCTATTTGGCTGTGTTTGACAGAATAAATCAAATTTATAGTACACAGCATTGCCATTTTATATCAGAAAACAAAAGCAAAACTGACTCTTAGTTAATATTGCTGCATCTGTCTGATTTACCACTCTGAGTACTTTGTAATTTTGAAAAGAGTTAGTGGAAAACATGTAACACCTACTTGCCTAGACATCAGTGTGACAGCAAGAATCAAAATGTGGTCTTAGAGATACCTGTTGCAGGAACTACCACAAAATCAGTTGTGAGCACTTTTGCAAGTGATTATTGTACCTGTCTCGATGGTTCCTAAATCACTTAAATTCAGTTTTATATGTCTTGTCCTAGTTCACAACAACAGTCATCTCAAGGTGTTTTTTTATTGTAAGGTAAAGAGTCTACAATGTTAGAGAGGACCCTAATGATCCAGTGATCTCTGTATTGGACATAGGTGGCCAAGTGGACTATGGTCCATGGCCAGTGTGCAGAACATTACAGATGTGAGGTTGAGATCAAAATGAAGGTTCAGCAATGAGTGTGGTCAAATAAGTCATTGGTACATGGCTGGTGTGAAACCCTTGGAAGGGGTCTTTAGTTATGAAAGCTAGTGTATGATGGTCACTGTTCAGCAAAGGGCTGATGTCATTCTGCTCATGGATGGATTAAGGAGAAGTTAATCATGAACACTTATTTATTCAAAAGTTGCACATAAGCTTAGAAATCTCTGCCACATTTTTGCAAGGTTCCTCACCCTTCTGACCCTTCGAGCATGCACATTATCATCCTTCTCCAGCTGAGAAGACTGAGAGCATGTTGGTGTGAGACTTCCACCTGGTGAGCAGACTTCCTGTTGGCTCCATGCACACTTAAATGGCACAAAAATGAAACACTCATAAAAGTGAAAACTTTATTTAAAATTTTACAGATGTTATTTTCAAAGCTTGTGCATGGCATCATTTTTGAGTTGGCCAGAAATTTAGGTATGGAAGGCAAACATGACGTATAACTGTTATCACAGTGTTAGTAATCGTATCTCCATATGCTGTGTGTATCTCAAGAAAATATTTTCTTTTATGCAAATTACACTGCTCTGATAAACAGTTATGAAATTTTAAGACATGCAGCTGTTGTTCCTAATCTTTCCCCTGCAACAATAATATCTCATATTTACAAAGAAACTCTCTTTGTAAAAACAAAACTAGTTGTTTTGTTGTTTTACTGTTCTTTGGAACCCCTGTCCTGCTGTGAATATACCATCAAACAGTAGCAATGTGGATGCAATTATGACTCCTAGGTCAGTTTGTCTCTTTAAGGTTTAAGTGGGTTGGAGCGTTTCATGATTACAGACTTTGCTGTGTGTTTAAGGCCAGCACGTTTGTGATTCTGGGGTTGCCTCTGGCCCCATGTAAAAACTTAGCCAGAAGCTGTAATCTGAACTCAGTGCAAGTGCTGTTTGAGCAATTATAGTGTTGTTTACCATAAAGTCTTACAGCCTCTAGTATCTCCTCGCCACTGATCACAGCTTCTTTAAACTTTCCTTTCAACACTCTCAATAACAGTGTAACTATGTTTATCCAAAAAGCACACTTCTAAGTCACTTTCTGTTATTGTAACACATCATGAACATACAATGATGCAGAAGGTGAAAATATTTTGTATTCTTTTGCAGAATTGTTATAATACACCATCCAAATGACTTTAAAGTGTAGTATCAGTGCTTCTAACATTTAATTTTCTCAAATTAAAAGATTCATTTCAAGTTTGAGTGATGTGAAAAAAAAAACAATTTCCAAACATAAACATGTATTTACAAACACTATAAAGTTGCCTAAATAAGTAAGATTTGGCAGTATTAGCTGGGTGCATTAAATCCCATGCTGCAAAGGTTTTGTGACAATGACCTGATGTGTTTATTTCATTCCATTTTTTCTTTCTTTTTTTTTAGTATTAGCGGTCACCTTAGTTTTGAACTTTGTCTCTGTGGCAAACAGGAGAATATTCTTTTCATGTTCGTCATGTACAGATGAGTCAAGTGTCACACCTTTGATTGGCATTGTTGGCTCAAGTTGGAAATCCACAAAGCACAGCATGAAATAGCGTGCTGCACACAGAGAAAAAAAAAAACAGACATTACAGCAACAACTTGTTCTTGTTACCCCTGAACAAAACAGAGAAGAACACAGAGGCAGGAATTGTCACATTTAAAAGACAGAAGAAGGATTTCTCCCTCCTGTTTTTTCTTCTGTACTTTGGTTGCTGTTTTTTCCTCTTTAACAGATGAGATGCTAGATGGTTTTACCATATAATACATATTACAAATACAGAAAAAAAATCCACAACAAAAGAGAGTTTCACAATAGCAAAACCAAGAGAACCTGTCTAATTTTTTTCTGCACACACATACATATCCATGTATAGACATATCATTACCTTGTACACCCAAGTTTGAATACACACACTTACCTAGGCTCTTAAACACCTTCCTTTCTAAAGCCATATATTGGTTTTTGTCTGATTTCGCATAAAATTAAAAGTGTGGGTGAAGTTCATGTTTTTTTTTTTTTTTTATGTTGGTTAGAGAATAATTACCCTTATTGCTAGCACATGTGTAGAATGTCTTTAATTGTGCAAGTGTCCAGTCTGCGTCAGTGTGTTGATAGGGGTGGCAGCAGTATCATCTGTCAGTACTCTGGGTGGCCTGGTGTTCCTGTTGGTAATTGGATCTTAAAGTTTAGGACTGGTGATGACTGATAAACATTCACACGCACACACACGCACACACACTCACACACACACACACACACACACACACACACACACACACACACACACACACTACTGAGATGGACATAGGTTATGCCATGTATGATATATGTGTATGGAGGTCCTGCATCGTTTGCTCTAACAGGATATTTTGTGTTTGTTTATGTGTGCAGATATTTGGATTGTAGACACCATAAACATTCTTTGAGCCTTAATGTAAGAATAAAATTGTGTGCAGTGTAGTAGTGCAGTGTTTTCGTATACGGTATTAGGGAGTACAGTGAGTCTAGTTCAATGAACAGATCTAGCTGCTGATGTCCATTTAGTTCCACTGGCCAGCCTTAAACTATTAAAGTGAAAATATGTAAATACTGTTATGCTCTGATGCCTAATGTGCGGCTACATGTGGGTTATGCTTGATGTCATTACCTGATGCCAAAAGATGAATAATGACACCACTATCTGTTTGGGTAATACCTGCATCCATGTGTGTTATTTGATATCAGCATGTTTAACAACATACTCAAAGTCAGACCACCTGGCTTTTTCAGTATGGAGCCAGTGTTTCTTCAGAGATTTATGTCTCATTCATTATATACTGGAGCAGTGGTTTGCATAGAAGAACAAATGAAAAGAACTGAAATAAAGTTGGTACAGCAACACCCTGTATCTGTATATGTTAAACTTAAAATGCAACCAGTAATCAAGAAAGTAATTATTCTTTCTGAATTTCTTTTTTCCCTCTCTCTGCTCACTCCCTCGCCTCTGCTTACTTCCTTACTCCATCCCACTCTCTCTCTTTTTGTCTGTCTTTACTATGTTTTTCCCAGGTGGTGCTCGACCACATGAGAAGGAAATGCAAGTGCCATGGGACATCAGGGAGCTGCCAGCTGAAAACCTGCTGGCAGGTCACTCCAGAGTTCCGGCTAGTGGGTTCGATCCTCAAAGAGCGCTTCCACATCGCCACGCTTATCAAGGCTCACAACCGGAACACCGGACAGCTGGACCACTCCCACCATAACCATCACAACCACCACAACCATCACCACCATCATCAGCACAACCACCACAATCACCATCACCACCCGCATCGGCGGCGGCCCAGTGTCAATGAACTAGTCTATTTTGAAAAATCACCGGATTTTTGTGAGCAGGACCTGGGGTCGGATTCAGCAGGCACACAGGGCCGGATCTGCAACAAGACGAGCCCTGGCATGGACAATTGTGAGAGTCTGTGCTGCGGTAGGGGCCACAACATTCTGCAGCAGACACGAAGTGAACGTTGCAACTGCAAGTTTCACTGGTGCTGCTATGTGGTCTGCGAAGAGTGCAGGATAACAGAGTGGGTCAGTGTCTGTAAATGAAGAAACATACACCAAAAGGCTAAATAAACAAAACAGAGAGAAAGAGACATTTTTAAATCCAGACTATTACTTCGAAATGGGAAAATGACCATAAGTTATGTGCCCCATTCTTTTTTGCGGTGGACTGCAGTTTTTCTTTGCAGAAAAGATGTGCAAGGACAGAGTGTGAAGCAGTTGAGCCAGCAGAAAGATAGAAGTGTATGTTGGTAAAGAGTGTGCACATGCAGCATATGTGAAAAGGTGCCACAACTCAGAGACCTTGGATGTATACTGCCTTCATCTTGAGGTCAAGTAACATAGTAATATCAGATACAAATCTGAAAAAATTAAATATATTTTAACTGGCACAGAGCTGCATGAGAGTCAAGTGAGCAAAGAGGAAGTTTAAAGTATGTAGTAGATTGCAAGCAGACAGAAAATATAATTTCTTCATTGCAGGAGGAATATAAGATCTGCATGAAACTTAAAAATCAAGTATATTTTTGAAACAGATCATACACTAAAAAGTTGTCCCTCAATCCTCAGTTACAAATACCATCACTTATAGTATAGCATAAATCCAGCCATGGTCATTATATACCATTGCCTCCTATCTGCTAGATGCAGAGGCATATGTCAGGACTCACAATGCACACAATTTGACATAGCACTACATATCTGAAGCATTGAAGGATTTTGTACCTTTTTCAAGGACAGTTCAGAATTTTCGATATTTATTTATAGCAGCTATCATGTTGCACATACAATACATCAAGTGATTGTCTGGCTCAATTGAAAGCCAGTATCACTATCCCTTTTAACAGTATGTTAAAAAAGAGGTAGAGTTGATTCTATAATTGAGTCTCAGAACAGAGCTATCTATTCAAATCATAATGCTGCATTAATGGGCAAAACTTTGATAAGAAATAATGACCTCTTTAGAAGGATTACAGCAAAGATGAATTTGAGTGGCTGAAGTTCAAGGATCAAAAGCCTGATCTGAAACTCTGATTGTTGGCGCTGATCCTTGGGATTCCAAATATCATACCCTTGCAACCGAAAACACTTCCTTTCCTCTAATGGTGGCCGCTGAGATAAATGTTTCCACAAATAAGCTTCAGACAGAGTAAGAACAAATACCGCTTCTATACACCATAAGATTCATTTCAAAATCACTGTTTGAAAACCATTGAGGCACAAACTTGTACCACTGTATTCAGAAATCCTTTAAAAATATAGCACAGATACCTGGTCCAGATTTACATCATCCAAAATGTGTGGTCTGTGTTGTGTGTGGTACATAATGTAAGAGGACTGTCAGAGTGCACAGTAAACTTTCATTTAACAAGAACAGTTTTCATTGTCAACATGATCTGAACAGCACTGTAAATAAAAATGAATAATGCTGCACCAAATACCATCAATAATTTTAAAGTGCCTCAGGAAACTGAGTGCGCACAAACACACTCCAGTTCCTCACACTATAAACATCCAAGACTGTCATCAATCAAAGTGTTTCCTGTTTTGTGATGCAATGTAATGTGTGCAACACTGTAAGTTTTGTGTAATATATCTACACTCACCTACTTCACACTTCTTTGATGTGTACTACAGGGATATTCTGATGTCAACTACAAACTATATAAAAAAGAACATTGATATGGATTTCTGCCTATGCACATTTATAAGATCATATTTGGTTTCAAGAAACCTGTATGAGTAAGGCTCCTTATCAGACAGTGTAATTTATTTCAAGCAAATATATTTCTGTGTTGAAAGCAGAGGGAAAAAAAACATATCTGGGATTATGTTTCCAGTGTAACAGTTTATTTTGATTCTGATAAGTAGTTTGCACATACTTAACTGTGTCCAGGAAAACTCTGGGAAGATATCAGCAATATGCATTTTTTTCATGTCATAAATGTATGTATATGTATTTTTATGTTTTAATATGGTTATTATCTAAGTTATTTTATTTTTGTGGATAACTTAATATTTGTAAGACAATAAAGACAGACCATAAAAATGAAAGAAGCTTTAATGTGATGAATAATAAAGAACCTGAAAACAGTGGACTTGGGAAAAGAAACATGTCATGTTTATTATTTCATGAAACCAGCTGCCGTCAGCATGCTAATGATGATGAATTGTTTACTTAATGAGTGCTGCAGTATATTAGGGGTTAGGGGTTCATTAATTTTCTTCAGTTTCAACTCCATGAAAAGTAGATATACCCTCTGATATTTTACTCTGTGAGGTAAAAGAGCAGTTTCCCTTTGAGTTTCACCACTTTAGTGGGAATCAGACAAATACAGGACAAAAATACTGGGCCACACCTTTTGAATTCAGGGGTTTTCAGTCCCATTTCCACAGGTATATAAAATCAAGCACCTAGCCATGGAGCCACACAGTCACGACCCTCTTGTGAAAAAATGGGTCATGCTAAAGAGCTCCCTGAATTCGAGCATGGTACTGTAACAGGATACAACTGTTAAGTCTTCCATCCTTGCTATTCCACGATCAACTGTGGAATATCTACTGTGGTATTATTGCAAAGTTGAAGCATTTAGGAACTACAGCAACAGGGTCACCAAGTGCTGACATGTACAGTGCATAAAAAGTGCCAACACTCTGCAGACGCAATAACTGCTCCAAAAGGAGCTCCTCTGGCATTAACAGCAGCACCAAAACTGTGCACCAGGAGCTTCATGGTGTGAGTTTCCTTGATCAAGCAGCTCCTGTAGGTGTAATGCGTGGGTAGCCCAGTACTTTTATCCATATGCAGCTGTGGTATATGTGTAATTTTGGGCTTTGATGATTTCTTTTTACTTTTCTTTTTCCAGGGTGGAATGATTGGACATCTTTAATGACTTTTAAAAAAAGGCCACTCCAGAAGCTTAATGATAGTCTGCTTTATCCATTCCAAAACCAGTTTTGATGTGTGTTTGGAATCATCTTGCTGTTGGAACACCCAATTGTGTCCAAGTTTCAACAGTCTAGCTGTTGATTTGAGGTGAAGTTGAAGAATTTTGGGGGTAGTCCTCCTTCTACATCATTCCATCTACTTTGTGCAATGTACCAGCACCACTGGCAGAAAAACAGCCCCAGAGCATGATGCTACCACCACCATGCTTGACAGTTGGTACAGTGTTCTTAGGTTTGAAAGCCTCACCTTTACTCCTACAAACATACTTCTTGTCATTGTGGCCAAATAGCTCAATCTTTGTCTCGTTTGACCATAAAACCTTTCTCCAGAAGGCATTTGGCTTGTGCATGTGGGCTGCTGCAAATTTCAGTCGATTTTGGAGCAGGGGCTTCTTTTTTGGTCAGTACCCTCTCAGTCCATGGTGATGTAAATCTCACTTCACTGTGGACAGTGACGCTGGTGTTCCAGCAGTTTCGAGTTTATGGGAGGCTTAAGCCTTGGTGGTTCCTGGGTTGTTCCTGAACATCCTAACCAATTTCCTCTCATCTGAGGGTGACATTTTGGGTCATCAACACATCCAAATAACTTGTACTTACATACAATTGTTTGAACTGATGATCTTGGAATCTGCAGATGTTTAGATATGGCTCCATTAAGCTTCTGGAATGGCCTTCCGAAAGCCCCAACCCCAACTCTACTGAAAATTTGTGGACTATGTTTAAAAGCTGGGTCAGTTCAAGGAAGCCAACCAATTTAAATGAACTCTACCAATTCTGCCAAGAAGAGTGGTCAAATATTCAGCCAGAATTATGCCAGAAGCTTGTTGATGGTTACCAAAAGCATCTGATTGAGGTGCAACTTGCTAAGGAACATTTAACCAAATTTTAGTGGAGGTGTATGTATATATTTGAGCCTGTATGTATATTATTGGCCCTGTGTGGATTAGAGAAAATCCAAAATAAATTCAAACTTGTGCACCCATTTTTTGTGTTTTAAAGTCATTAAAGATGTATGCTGTACAATCATTCCACCCTGGAAAAAGAACAGTTCAAAGAAATTATTAAAAGCCCAAAACTACCACGACATCATCAATCATAAAGCAAATGATATCATTGATATTACTTCAATAAGAATGGGGTAACAATGAGCATATTATTTGGGTAGTTATATTGTATGTGGTCTCTGAATAAATGTTTCTTTAAAAAAGATACTGACAGAAAGCTTAGCTAAGAGATCTGCCTTTTGAGAGGGTGTATAGAAACTTTTATTACTTCTACATTTTCTATAAACTCTAGAAAAAGAAATTACCCATATTCGGAATTGCTGGCCTCCTAATTGTAATGACAGTAATTACATTTGGACCGCACATAACCTGGGTGTTTTGTCAGGAACCTTAAGATATACCCAGACCAGATAAGACCACAACTCTGTGGTCAAGTGTAGACCCTCCCTTACCAGTTGCTGCTTGCGTGCAGAGAGAAATCCTGTTGAGTGTCCTGACTCACTTATATATTCTGTTCCCTAAGGGAAGTGATGAAATCACTAACTCAAGTGTAAGAATGCAAGAGATACACTTTCAAAGTAAACAGATGTGCAGTAAAAAGGTGCCATTTCAGAGTCATGCAATTCTATTCTTAACCAAACATACTACTCCTCTCTCTATCTGGTGCACCAACTGCATTTTGAGTTTAGCATGCACAATGCACCTTTCAGTGTACCGATTTTAGTAAAAATGCTCCATAGATAAATAGTTCATGTGAGAATGTGTGCTTGCAGTGACGCTGTGTGTGAATGCCACATGAGTGTTTGTTTATGCAAGCATGTGTGTTTCTTTTTGTGGGCACATGCATTTAAGTGACAGGGTGGGTGTATGCACGCTAGTATTATGTGTTCACAACAACCTAAAGCCAAGGTTGAGTAACCTACTCCAACAGCCAAGTCGAAGTTCAGCTGATCCTCTCTATTGTATGTAAGAAGTATTATACGGAAATTATAAGCTTACTTCTTGCTTTTTGCTTTAATGTTTCATGTTACTTGGAAAGAAACATGTGGCAAATGATCATATAAGTGTTTAGAACCTTATCATATTTCATATATCATAAACATATATCATAATCCTTGATAAACACTTCTTTGATATTAGATTACTCAAAAGAGAGAAAAAAAAAAAACATTAATCTTCATGAGAATAGCTATTGCTTGTGAATGTCAGAAACACCAGGCCTGGGCTTGTGCACTGAGTTTATTTGAACAGTGACTGTTATTTTGATAGAGAGCAGGTTCCAAAGTGACTGCAGATTTGAGCTGAAACAACATCATGCTGGTGAATGAGATTTATTATGTTATTATCCCTTGACATGACCTGGCATGTCACTTTTTTAAAATTCTCTTATTTTTCAAGGAAAAAGGTCAGGTTCTTTTGCAGTGAAGCCTAAATGGATACTCACTATGCATGTAAATAACAGGAAGTGACATCTGTCTTCACTGTGCAGAATCAGCTTGCTTGCAAAACCAGTGCTTAATCTTGTAAGTCAGCACTGGTAAATGAAAATATTATGGTCCCTACATAAGTGGGGAAAATACACCAGTTTATCTCCCTCTTCTTCTTCTGTGGATAAAGCATTTTGAGAAGACTGACAGATTTGCATATCAAACTGTCAGCAAACATATTTGTCAACTTTAACCTTAATTGCTTAATTGATGTTGTTTTCTAAGATACCCAGTAAAGAACATTTTAATAACTCAATTACTCTCAACATAAACAAACTACTAGTAATAAAATCTTGCATATTACTACAAGCAAGATCACAGGATCCAAACTATAATTAGTGTTTTTTGTTGTTTTTTTTAACTGCTGTGGGTGCATGCATAAAGTATGTACACAAGAGATAACGAGAAAGACAGCAAGTCCAGCCATGTCTTTCTAGCACCTTATATTTTTGTGCATGAGCATTTGTGCATGTAAGTGTTTGTAGTGTTTTTCTTTCTCTTCACTTTTATGGCACGCTTGTATTCATTTCGGTGTGCGGGCCTTTTTGTGAGCAATGTTTTGCAATACCCAACGAATCTAGTCTATTGTCTGTCCCTATTCCCACCCATAGCTGTATCATCAGCCACTGTCATGCTGGGTTGTTTTGAGCAAGCAATGCAAAGTAGATGCATTACCATGAATTAAGCCACAGGTCTTATTAGTA
>VUQI01028272.1:0-28883 GCA_015106735.1 Paratilapia polleni
GCCTACCCAGCTGGTGAGGCTTAAAAGACACATACAGCTGAATGTCATTGGCATAGAAGTGATAAGAAATGTCAGAAAAAGACTGAATGATGCCAGCTATAGGAAGGATCAATGCAGGTGGATCCATGGAGCCCCCAACCTACACCCCAAAAAGCCAACGGATCTGCTCCTTGGAAACAACTCCCACTGTGGATTCAGGAGACAGACACCCTCTCTACTTTTAAGATTAGGCTTAAAACTTTCCTTTTTGATAGAGCTTATAGTTAGGGCTGGATCAGGTGACCCTGAACCATCCCTTAGTTAAGCTGCAATAGGCTTAGGCTGCTGGGGGCTTCCCATGATGCACTGAGCACTTCCTCTTCCTCACTTTCTTTCACTCTCCATGTGTTTATACACCACTTGCATTTAATCATTAGCTATTATTAACCCTGTCTCTCTCCCATAGGTGTGCCTTTTTTCTTTTGTCTCCCTCTGCTCTCTTCTGTTTCTCCTCACCCCCAACCGGTCGTGGCAGATGGCTGCCCCTCCCTGAGCCTGGTTCTGCCGGAGGTTTCTTCATGTTAAAAGGGAGTTTTTCCTTCCCACTGTTGCCAAGTGCTTGCTCACAGGGGGTCGTCTGACTGTTGGGGTTTTCTGTCTAATATTGTAGGGTCTTTACCCTAAAATATAAATCTTGAAGCAACTGTTGTTGTGATTGTGTGCTATATAAATAAAATTGAATTGCTAATATCCCTTTGCCAGACACCACAGAGGATCCATGTCCATGCCAAACAGGTCAGAAGTGTTTTGGCAGCACAAGATAGACCCATACAATATTAGGCAGGTGGTTTTATTGTTATGGCTGATTGATGTAAATTTCATCATAATCTCAGCTAAGAATAATAACTACTTGAGGGTTTTCAAAAAACCAAAGACAATTAGAAATACATTAGTCACAAATCCAAGGGATTTGCATGATGCTCACCGAGAAATGAATTAACAAACTTTCTGACCATAAAAACTTTCATTATAAGATTCAATCCAGTGCTTCACTGTGTCATCCTTATTATTTGGGAAGTTAAATTGTTTTCTAGTGGTTGGGTTAGTAATAAAATGAAGTCATGAGATCAAGGAATCCCCCATGATGCAGTACAGAATTAAAATGAGAAAAAAAGAAAAGGTTTTCCATCTGCTCAGCAATCATTCATTCCTTTTGGGACTACATGACATCAAACGTAACTCCTCAGAGGAGTCTCACTTTAAGGGCACTCTATGACTGACTGCTGCAGCAAACAACAGCATCAGTTACAGTGATGTTGTACAGTTACTGCTCATCCCAGATTTATTTTTGAAAGATGTGCAAATACTTTACTCAGCTACAGAACGGCTACATTTTCAGTCCAATAGCTGTTTTCCATAATAAAACTATAAAATACAGCATACAACATATTTAAACACAAAAAATATTTTATTATTTAAATGAAAAACAGCAACAAACAGCAACTGAAATCCACATTTCAAATTGAGAAACCTTAAAATACAAAAATAATAGTAGTTTTCTGAACCATTCCTCCTTCTATTAATGTCAAATATCCACTTTTCAGTGATTTGAACCCCCAAAGTGAATGTCACTCAACCCCATTCAGTGTTCATGTTGACTCTCCACCCGCCTGGAGGTGGGGGTAGAAGTGAGGGCGGTAGGTCAGGAATGGAGAAGAGCTGTTGAAGTATGTCATTTTCTGCTTGACCCTCCTCACTGTCTTCCTCATTTTTTAGATCTCTGCAGAAATAAATAATTGAATAGCTGAATTCAAAATCAACAGCAAAAATATTAGTCATGCTAGCCATGTAGGATAAGTGTTAAAACAAAAATGAATGCGCATACCCTTTGCTACTGAGGGCAGCTCTCTTCTTCTCCCTTCTCGAGAGCCACTCTTCTATACTTCGCCCTGGCATAATTCTGTCCTCAGAGTCCTCTCTGTGTTGTCTTTCATCTGGGAAAACAGAGAAATATCTCACTCTTCTCAACACATAGCAGTTTACACAGTCATCTGTATGAAACATACTCGACAAGTAGTAAATGTCTTCGTGTACTACTAATTTCTTTGAACTGTTTTTTTTTTTCCCCAGGGAATCAAAGTTTAAGTGATGGTCTTGGTTTTCAGTTCAGTGAAACACACCATCTACATCATTATACATCTAACAATTATAATGCAATGCTAGACGTTCACAATGGTATAAAAACATATGATCTTAATAAGAATAATCTTTAAATTTGAAATGATCTGTGTATGCATCACATGGTAAACAGCACCATCTTCAGTTCACAGCTTACCTTCCACCTGTCTTTTTAAGTTAAACAGCTCCTCTTCTGACATATGAGAAAATCTGCAGTTAGAGCCAAAATCACAAATTCCTAAAAAGAGAGAGAGAAACAGAAAGAAAGAAATTACAAATTTAAATTCAATTTTACTGAAACGGCATCAGTTCACAACAATACTCATCTCAGGGTGCTTTATGTAAGTTAAAGACCCTCCAATATTAGAGAGAAAACCCCCAACAACCTGTGATCAGGTATAATCAAGGACTTAGCTTCCGTTTTAACAGTCACAACAAAGATCGTGGAAGGGAAGCTATCTGCTGTAAGTGGTTCAGGGGTGAGGGGAAGATGACAGAAAGGAAAGACCGCATAACTGTTAATGACGTGCAATACTGGCATATAAATGTATCAAGAGTGAAAAGAGGGGAGTGGAGAAGAAGTGCTCAATACATCATGGGAAGTCCCCCAGCAGCCTGAGCCTATAGCAGCATAACTAAGGGATGTTTCAGGGTCACCTGATCCAAGCCTAACTAAGTTTGCTGCTAGACCTGGTTCCACAGGAGAGAGGCCTGATAGCTGCAGACTCTCCCTCTGATTATACTTCTGGAAACTCTAGGGATCACAAGTAAGCCTGCAGCCTGAGAGCGAAGTGCTCTATTAGGAAAATATGGTACTATGAGGTCTTTGAGATGTGATGAGGCCTGATCATTCAGAACTTGGTGGGGAGAAGGATTTTAAATTTAATTCTGGATTTAACAAGCCAGTGAAGAGAAGCTAATATCTCTTTTTTTGGGTCAATGGAAGACTTTTCAGGGATCGTTTAGAATAACCAATTAATAAGTAATTACAATAGTCCAGCCTAGAATTAACAAATGCATGAACTAGTATTTCAGATGAAAGAAGGTAGTCCTAGAGATTTGTTTGATATGCGAGTTAAAGGACAAAACGTGGCCAAAGTGACTCCAAGGTTCCTCACAGTGTCACTGCAGGCCAAGGTAATGCAATCTACAGTAAGTATCAAGTAATAGTAAATAAAACAACAATGGTATTGTTTGAATTTAGAAGTAGAGAATTACAGGGTCATCCCGGCCTTTATGTTTTTAAGACATGCCTGTAGATTGGTAACGGTTTAGTTAAACTGCTCTGGTACCTTTCTGGAGAAATTTCCTGCAGGGCTTCTTTTCTTGCTCATCATTCAGAATGGCTGCAGAGTCTGTGAAGAGAAAAAAATGATGGTTATTATACACAGTTAATCACACATGATCCAAAACCAATGCCTAACTCTTCAAGCAATGCACAATTTTTTTTATGGCTACCAAAACTCAGGTGTCAAAAATAACTGATAGTCTCACCTCTAAAATTGTCAAACCAGGCTTTTTTAGCTCTGTGATGCTGAACACCATTCAGATGCTTTTTCCTGTTGTGCATGTTGTCCTGGAAGGACCGGTCACAGTAGTCACAGTAGTACCTTTTCCCCATGGTCGAAGCTGTGTTCACATCACTGAAATGTCACCTTTTAAACACCTGAAAGGCAGCACACAGGAAAAAAAAAACATCAAAACGTTTCTGACAACAAAGGGTAAAAGAACACAGCTGACTCTGACAGAGAAGATAGAGATCTGCTCGATTATAACAAAAATATGAGGAAGTAGATATGCACCAAGTGAGGAAAAATGCTCGTGAAGGTCCAGGTACAAAAGATTTGGCCTAGGAATAAAAATCCTTACATGACAAACTGGAACCAGTAGCGTATCTACTATCACAAACACCAACCACTATTTATTTTTGCTGCCATCTACTGGTTTCAAAGCTACCTCTTCTATTTAGAAGCGTCTGGAAAAACACTGAGAATGAAAACGCTTGTAGAAATACTTTTCCAGGCCCAAACCAGCTTAGCAAACTGTAACTCCCCAATTATTTCGTCCTGACGCGTTTCTAAATTTGGATAGTATGCGAACATGCTGATTTCAGTCCCTGTGTATATTAAAGGCAAGAACAAAAGGTACCATTGACGAAACTGTCGACTTCCTCGGTGATATCTTCGTAAGTTCAAACAAAAGCGCACTACTGTTAACGCTTCAATCGTGGATCTGTGGGTTTATTGTTTACCAGCAGCCCATTACTGGCCACCAGGCCGAAGCGGAACCGGAAGTTTCTCGCTTGAGCATCCGCTCCTGCGCAGTGAGCACTGAACCGTCGACATGGCGCTGGCGAAGTCCGTCTACAGTCTTCTCTTTAGGAGGACGTCAACTTTCGCTGTAACCATCATGGTTGGAGCCGTCTTTTTTGAGCGAGTATTTGACCAAGGCGGCGACGCGGTTTTTGAGCAGCTGAATCGCGGGGTAAGTGCGTCCTCTGGGGGTTTTAAAGCTCCTGACCTTGTAAGCAGAGGGCGAAGCGGCGCTAGCGTTAGCCGAGCTAGCTTGTCCGCTAAGCCGAGCTATATTGTTATTTTTTTTGAGAACTTCTTTCGTTCGTAATGCTCATCTGATGTATGAAAAGCGTAACGTTACATTGTGTGTTTTATTGCAGAAACTGTGGAAACACATTAAACACAACTATGAAAAGAACGACGAAGAATAGGACACTGGCCGGGGTTATACAAAGCTCAAGAGCATATGTTATGACATTTCCATTATCCACTCTTCACGGACTCCACACCTGAATCAGATCAACATGGACGGTGTGCTCAAAGTCATGCCCAGGTTAGCAGCGGCTGCCAGAGGACCTGTGGGAGCTGACAGACGGTCCAGACCCCCGTGAAGATGGAGCAGTGGTTTCTGTCGCCTCGTCTCCTTCCTTGATGTTAATTGTAACGTCATTGTTTTCCTCACTGATTGTAAATTGTTAAATTAAACATGTGTTTGTCTAACAGACTTTGCAGTGTCTTGATTTATCGTGTTGATTATCTTGGTAAAAGGACATGGAAGTGGTTCTGCGTAATGTAGTTATCTCTAGTATCTAATAGATGCTGTAATTTTACCTGCATGTTTGCAAACCTTTCTAAAAATTAAATGAACTTATAGGCCATATCCCTTCTTTACATGGGCCAGCAAGTGGTTTGTAGATTTTGGCATCAGTTCTTTTGTAATTTCCAATAAATCTGAATTATTATTATTATTTTTTTTTTACAACCTGTGTTTAACCAGGAAAGTGAATTCTTTAGATTTAGAATCTCTGTTGCCAGAGGGCCATAACGGGCAGCATTAACCTGTCATGTTTTTTGATGAAAGAAGAAACTGGAACTCTATCTCCACACAGAAGCACAGAACAGGTGTCTGTTTTAATGGAAAAAGAGAGTCATCTAGAACATACAGAATTTATCATGTGGGGTTTTCAACCATGAATTCTTGTCATCCTTGTAATATACTCACCAATGTACATAAGCCTTACAATCTTGGTGGAGGCTGGAAATGCAGTAAGAGGTACTTTTGGCTACTCCTTTATTTTCCACAGTGGATAGATCTACATGTTTGATCTGGCACAGATTTTAAACTGGATGCTCTTCCTGATGCAACCCTCCCATTTATCCCAGTTTGGGACTGGCATTAGGAGTACACTAGCCAAGGTTATTACAGTTGGCCTAACACCAAACTAAAACTAGGTGTGAAAAACATTTTAATAAAAAAATCTACACTGTAGAAAAACCTGAATACAGACTGAAACAATATTGTGTACTAGCTAAAATAAAATAAACATCTTAAATATATTTAGTTTTAGTCTTTGGCAGTTTGAACAAATTTGTCAAATCAAGCAAACAGAAATCAGAATCAGCTTTACTGGCCAAGTATGTGTACACATATTCGATCCGAACCATACAATGATGGATGTGCAGAAAACAGACTGGATTATTGCAGAGTAGAATTGGATCAGCAAAGGAGCATGTACAGCATGATGCCAGAAACCTGAAGGATTCCACAGCAGACATGGTGCTGTTGAGTAAGGTGAGGGGGGACAATGCTGAAAGGGAGTCCACTGTTATCTCCACAGTTTTGAGCGTATTCAGCTCTAGGTTGTTCTGACTGCACCACAGAAAATTGGGATGTCAGTGTTGTGTTGTAAAACCTATTCTAAACTTATCTGTTGTAATTTCAAAAAGTAACACTGAACCTTATAAAACTTAATAACTAGATGAGCACCCACTCTTAAAACTAACGGAAACTAAATTGAAACAAACCAAATTAGAAATAAAAATTTAATTAACTCTATTTCAAGCAAAATTATAAATAATAATTTTTACACCAAAAGGTGATTCATATTTTCGTGATGCAGGGAAAGAAACCTTAGCTCTCTGTGGACACAAAAATGATGACGCTCCACATTACATTGTATGACCTCAAGATGAGGGTTAAAATTTATCCATTGCAAGGAGGTCCATGCATTGAAGCTTACAGTGTACTCTGCAAGTGTCAGTACATCTGACAGCAGCTACCAAATGAAGTCATTAAAAGTTCACATTACTAATTAAAGCTTGAACATCTTCTCTTCCTGAGAATATCAAACAGGTAAAGTTTGGTAAAATACAACAGCTTTTTTTGTCAAACACATTAACTATGTGAGTCACCAGTGATTGTGTTCGCCTGAACTGAAGATAAAAAAGTACGCATATCCATGTCAAACCATGTTACTGATGAAGAAATTTGGTGTAAACTATTGAGAGGCTCAAGAAAGGCCTCAGCCATTGAAATACATTCCATACAGCTACATTTGAGTCCCAGGCCAGGGGAGGGCACACTAACACTGCCTGTTAGTGTGCCCTCCCCTTATATTTCCATCAGCAAGTCATCAGTTGTCACTGATGACTCACTGATGTTTTGATTACTGCATGCTTAACAAAAAACAGATACCAGGGCTAGGAGAGGTGTGTTACAAACCCTGAAACAAACATATTACAATACACACATATAAACACAATATCACAGAAATGCTGACTTTGTAAATAGTCAGCCTATTCAAGTCTAAATTCATTTTTTTTTAAAGAAAATGTAAACACATTGCATATTTTTGCATAGGAATAAAAGCACAGTATTTCTCCATATTATTTCAGATAAACATAACCTGTGTTTATGTTTTGGTCTTTTGGAAATTGAAATGTATTCTCTGAATATAATGTATCACATTTTTTGGTATGCTGCCATCACATTACCATGTTTACAGCCAAATAAGTATCATTTCATGTGACAGTGAAGCAACATTTAGAATTTATCATTAAAACTTGAAAAATGTACAACAATAAATAAGATGAAAATATTTGTTAGAGATGAGCATCATATTCACATTTCGGTATGTTAGTTTGATATATATATATATATATATATATATATATATATATATACATATATATACATATATATACATATAAACTCAAATAAATTGTAAAAACCAGTAGAGCAAGCAGTCAGTAGATAGCATCTTTTAACCAACCCCATAGTCTAGTGAGCCACAGGCTTACACCCAGCTCTGATAAGTATTGTATTTCAGGTGTCAGCATTTTTTCACAGAGTGTCCTGAATCTCGGGTCAATATCTTTCTTGATGTTGTAACCCAGGATGGAAGTCTCTCCAACTGGCTGCCAGGGCAGGAAACGTCTGTCTTGAATCTTTTGTGCTTCGACTGCATCTCCACCTTCAATACAGATGGCCTTCATCTCAGCATTTCTTCTCCTCAGCACCTTTACCTCCTGCTTCATTCTTTCTCTCCCATAAGCCTCGACTTTGGCCCAGAAGGTAGCGTTAAAATGCTGATAGAGCTTCCAGTCAGCCCCGTTCCACTGTAAAGCTTTGGCCCTCATCTCAGCATCCAGGTGAGATACAGATGAGCTCCTGCGAGCATTAAGCTTAAAATACAGGATGTCCTCCATTGTCCAACAGAGCAAATCCTTCAGCAGAATGAGAGACTCCTCAAAATATTCAGCTATGAGGACCAGATGAAAACGTCTTGATAAGTTTTTGATTTCCATCATTACACGAGGATCATCAGCCTCGAGGTTGTTGTCCAAACCAAAGTCAAAAAACAGCAGATTTTTAAGGTAGAATGAGTTAAAAGCCTCTGGACTGTAGAAGGCCCGAGGGTTGTTCAGAAAGTCTGCCAGTTTGTTCTCTCCCCTGATCCTCCATGTAAGGGGAATTGCTCTGTGGTAGTAATGGAAAGAAGACTCAAAGAGATCCACAGGGTCACGTAAGATGGTGACATACACGGTATCTGGAGGCAGGAACTTGGATACTTCTTGATGGTCAAAGCGCATGTGGTTGCAAACAATGTTAAAACATTCTCCGGGTCTGTAGTCCTTCACCTGGGAGCACTGGAACTGCGATGGGTAGAAAAAGTCGTTGCGCCCGTCAGGAAATGCAAACCTGAGCTTGTGCTTTTCTCCAAACCTGAAGAGAATATTGAGGATGGTGCTACTAGCAGTTTTGTGGGTCTTCATAAACATGATGTTCACTTTGGGTGAGCACTCTTCTGAGCGAGACTGTGTGATCAAACTTTTCTTTTGTAATTTGGCCATGATGAGAGGGCACGTGTCTTCTTGGGACTCCCTGTTCATAAAGTGTAGTTAGGTTTACTGAGTTATATGAATAAAATAATGTTTTTGTTTGAAATATTTACCTGAGTTTCACTTGGCTTGGGTTTGTCAAGCAGTACAGCACCAGCATGATGTTGGTCAGTAAAACCCATGGAATCAGACCTCGTAAGAGCGCTATACATTTACTTACTCTGATGCCAGACATTGTGACAGCCGAAAAGGGAATCTGAAGATAAAATCAGAGGGCATTCAAGTATAGAGGTAAAAGGCAAATACTGCTTTGAATTTAAATACTCTGTCTGATCTTACTGTGTAACTTTTGTTCTCTCAAACAATGAACAAAACAATGACGAGCCAAAGAAATCATATATGGCAGGGACATCTTGCACAAAAGCCAGCTAATTACTGCCATATCCATCCCCTATTGCAGTAGTGCAGTTATGATTTATAAGCATAAAAGTAACATAGTTTTTATCCTGTCAAGGGGAAAAGGTCGAAAGAAGATCCATATAATAAATAAGACTGGAGGTACAGATAGAGCAGATAAGGAAAGTTATTGCTGTGTCATTCAAATAAAACACAGAGCCCCCATGTTGACATTTTAAACATGTTTATGGTTTTAAAATTTCCCCTTCAGCAAATAGCAGAAAGGTGCAGTAGAGTCGTTATTTTAACAGCATGATCCTCACTGAAAGAAAAAAAAAACACATTTGAAGTGAAATAGCTGGACCTCATATGTCTATTGCGTTTCTGTTATCAACACAGACACACTGGTCCTGATTAGAAAAAAATACATTCCCGATAACGTGAGTCAGGTGGTGTCACGTACCCTTGGCTTGTCTACTCTGACAACTAAGTTTTGCTCCTGACAGTAACTTAATGTAAGTCCATTTATGTTTGATGAGAATGCATTTACTGTGTATGTGTCACCAAGTAGTGAATAATTTAATGAATTAAAAACATTCAGTCTGAGTATAAATGACAATGTACATTACATAAAGAAAAATTAGGTGTGGAAGTATTTCTAGCAAAAGAGAGAGAGAGCGAGTGAGAGAGAGGGTGAAAGAGAGAGTGAGAGAGAGAGCGTGACTTACCTGAAAATGACTGCATTAGCCGTGTTGGGCTGATTACTCTCTAGGAGTTGAATTCGCTCTTGTGCACCCTAGAAGTGGTATCTTATTGGCTGCAGTGAGGACTGAAAGAAGCCAGGTGGAAGAGGAATTCTCCTCCCACAAGGTCTGGTTTGCAAAACGGGCTGGTGCTGAAGGACACGCCTCTATATTTAGCCTGAAGTGTTCTAATAAATCACAACACATCAGGCTAACAAAAGTAGGTTTAAAATGGGTTCAATTAAACTATATTTATGTCTATGGTAAGGTAAATACGTTATGGCTTTGATGACAGTGCAGTGCTGAAACTTTGAAGCATAAAAGGAGGAGCATAACTCTAGTTTATGTTTTCATTGTATTATAGAAATGCACTGAACTCCATGGTATCTCCTATCACTGCATTACCTGTTTGCCAGTTTTTCTCAAATCACTACAAAAAATAAGGGTCTGAAAGTAACAGACTGTATTATCCAAATTTTAATAAGTAAATTGTAGTAGTAGTATTAGGTAGGTTGCCTATATTTAACCATTTTATCAGACCAAAGACAGTAGCTGGTAAAGTCAACTAATCTCTAGAAAATCTTTTTAGTGTTTAAGGGAACTTGTTGGTCCCGTCATAAGTGCACTGGTTGATTCAGAGTTTTTTCTTTTTATGACATTAAGGATTTTTACATTAAAACAGCTAACTCTAACTTCCTTTACACTTTATTAGTATGTTTATGTTATTTATTACTGAGAATTTAGAATGTAAGTGGCCAAAACATTGTTTTATAGCCTGTAAAAATGTGTAAGGATTCAATCTGAACTTCTGAGAATAGAAAATGAGTTGGTTCCAGTGTATATGGTGCTTGAGTTATACAGATTATAGTGTGGATAGAGCAGTGTGTGCTGGGCAGACTGTTTTTCTTCAGTCCCTGGATACATGGGCGCAGGTGCTGTCTCTGCTGTTGTTGCCTTTGGCTGAATCATCTGTTCCAGTAGGTCACATCAACTTGGCAGAGGGAGCCCACTCCTATGTGGCAACAGCCACAGCTGATGTCACTGACATCAGAATACGTCAGAGGATGATCCACAGTATTTCACGGCAAGATAAGAGCAGGGTTGCATCTACCCAACTTGGAGCTGCAAAATCTAAAGGCTGCCTGCGGCAGGAGCTGGAGATTTCACAGCAAAAGACAATCTTAAATTATTATGACAGTCTTTAGGACCACTATCAATGTTTGCAGCCTCATTATGAGAAAACACAAGTCTGATGTTTCTTTTTTTTTAACATTAACTGTTTTAATTATTATTTACATATATTTTACATAAGTACACAATATCTTGATACAGCAGGGATGAGGAAACAAAACAAGAAAAAAAAAGAAACAAATAAACCAACATTTCTATTCAGAACTTGAAATGTACATACAATAAATTGTATGGGTGACAAATTAAAGGCAAACAACTGATTCAAAGGTGCTCACAACCACACACAGTTTCACTTCCTGCATAGCTTATGCAATAGGGCAAGTATTCTTATGGTACTTGAAAACTGCAGAATTATCTACGGCATGTGTTTGGAACACTATGGAACACTATGTAATGCAGGTCAAGGCACAGTCCCTGTTTTTCTGCTTTGAACATCTCCTGTCACTGTTTGTGGATCAGAAGATGTTCTCGATTTCATGGAGTCTGAAATTGGAGCCATCTGGCAGATGTCAACAATTAAAGCATCAAAGCGTTAATGATTCCTCAAATGGATCACACGGAGTCGTCCTCTGTTTGGCACTTGTTTTGTAAGGGACTAAATGAAAGTTGGCTCCTGCAAACATTTGCTTCTAAAGCACAGGTAGTCAGCTTGCCTGCAGGCATCTGCAGCACCGTTTGCATTTTATCTACTCTTTGTCTTTTGTGCAGGGACCATGAGAGACTAAAGCAGGGATCATCTTTCCTGGGATGTTTACACTTTGATAGAACAGATTACGACTAAAAACCACATATAAGAATATAGATTGTTAAAAATGCTTTTAATCAAAGTTGCTATGTTGCAAAGAACTTCTATGTTCATAAAAAGACACATAGACTATTATCAACACTATATAAATCCTAATTAAAACAGTTTACCCTTTGGAGTGGTATAAAGTAACATGAAACATGCAACAATAACCAACTGCTTCCAGTTAACTATAAGGCACTTTTCTCTTTTGACTTTAACACTTCACTCAATACTGAACACAATGTCACAAGAGTCTCATTTTAAACAGTACAAAATGGCTTTTATGTACACAAAAAGGCCAACTTTGGCATTCAAACTTACACAATATACTTTCTTAGCCTCCACTGAATACTTCCATGGTGTGTAATGACCAATTTAAAGTTAAACAAATATAATAATCACATTTTAATAGAGCAAACATATATTGCTACAATATATTGTTATGATGGTGCTTTTAACGCCTCTGTATTACATTAATCTCCATCACAAAACCTAATGTATTTAAAATACTTGTCAGTGAAGCTGAAAAATATTCTTTCATGCTCTGTGGTCTTGGAACCCAGGAAAGACAATTCTCAGCTATAAAGAGCAGCTGACACAGTGCTACACTAAGGAGAGTGGAATGCTTACAGACATATTGCAGTGCAATGTGTATGTTCTGGTCCTGTAATTCAGTAAACAGACTTGTAGATAATGTGACCAGCCAGCAGTCTGCGTTTGAGCTCCTTCCACAGCAGGCTCCTCTCTCTCTGGGATCCCTTCATGAAGCCACGGTTTTCTTGAGCGCGGCGGGACAGATAGGGAATTACCTCATTGACAGGGCCATATGGAACATATTTATACACTGGAAAACCTGCTTGGCCTGTTTTCAAATAAGAGAAAGGAGAGTCAGAGTTCACTGCCTCCACCATGTGTGAATTCACTGTCACGACTTTTGCATGCAACGTCTAACAGCAGACATACTGGCTCAAGCACTGTTTAAACACATGATATAAACGGTCTTCATCCTGCAAGCTCAGACCATGTGATATCCCTTTAGGCTGCTTTCACAATAGTGGGAGGTAACAGTCCTGTGACTTCACAGCTAGTGAGAGGTCACCTTGTGTGTTGCCTCCTGCCCGTCCTACTCATGTAAAAATGGTGCAGTGGAAACTGTGAAATTAATTCATAGTGACTCAATATAAAATAGGGGGCTGAATGATAATGAGATCAGACTACTCTTTCAGATGATATGGATTATAAACCTAGTCTCACACTAAAAGAAAAATTCAATAAAGACCTCAACTGAAAAAAGTTGATCGTCTAGGACTATCCTTAGATTATGACTGGGAAATTCTGTGTCTCTTTAGTGTTGGAGGATTAATCATCTGCAATCAACCAGATCACTTAAACAGCAACAGTTTTAAAAATCGTGGCTTAATCTGCTTCACAGTGGTACGAAGAGGTTGAAGCAGTGCCTCAGAGAAAAATGCTGCTAGTTATCACATCAAAAAACAGCAGATTATAACAGTTTTCTGTTTGTACAATGCATTACTATGCATTACTATATGTAAGTTATCCTCAGACTAATATCACAGAACTGACAAAACATTTGCTAACACTAAGCGAAGGACATCGGCCATGTGAAGTGTTTGCTCTCAGTGTGCCGTCAGACCATTTCTAAGGTCAGTGGCTGCCTGGATATAGGAAAAACTGACGTCTCTAGGGACAACACTTCTATGGCCACATGACTATGTGAGGTATGCCTCGGGGATTTCGTAACGTGCAGTTTATTTAGTATCAGTGCTGAGTAGAACATACCTAGTGGGAAGGTGATCTGGTCACACATCCCCAGCAGCTGTCCAAAGTAAACTTTATTCTCAGTGGGTGACAGACCCATTTCATTCATCCTGAAAAAACAGAGAAACACATTTTAAAGAACTGTTACATAATCAGAGCTGGAGTGTAGTATCCCACCACACTCTGTAAACCCTTTAGCTCCTATAGCTGTTATATCACAAGCATTAGTTTAAACTATTAGGGTTAATCCTGTATGAATGAGAGCTTTAAGGCTTTTGTGTATCTTCAAACTAAATCTGAATTTTGTCTCTGTGCGTGCCAAGCCATTTTTAAATTCTTCTTGCAGAACTGGGACGGAACGTACTTATCGAGAGTGAACTTTACTGTATCCTCATTGTGAGTTGCAACCATGACATTTGCTTTCCTGCTGTGCTCAATCTCCTCCAGCACATACTCCAAACACCTGGACAAACAACAGGGCAGATGGTTAGGATTTATGCAATTTCTAGCTGAATCACCAAGTGCCTTGATGACAGTTCAAGACTTACTTGTGGTACATCCTGTTAGTGGCCTCATAGTCTGGGTTTATTGGATCCTCATAGCCAATTTCCTTTGCCCTGGCTCTCTCTTGGTACATGTAGGCTCCACGAACAAGTTTGGCACCAAAGTACCAACCCTCCCGCCGAGACAGCTCAACATCCAGAGTTACATTGTCATAGGCTTCCTAAACACCATTAACAGCAGTAACTTAAAAAGGATTTTCAAATTTATCACAAAATAACCCACATTTATGTTAACAATCGACATAAAATGCTGCAAATTGTACTGCTAATTTATACAAGACATCTTTTAACATTTTTTATATGCAAGATTTGTATAAAAGGGCACTGAATTTAAGGGAAAAATGTAGAGACCTTAATTTGTAATTATGAATTCCTTATCTTATATTAACAAGAAAGGTGTCATAGTTATGAGATCCTGATGTTGTCCTTTTTACACTGGCTCTCCATAAAGTTTAGGGTTCAATTCAAGATTTTGGTGATCACTTTCAGAGCTCTTCATAGTCAGATACCTCTCTCTAAATATTGATGAGCTTTTACATCAATATGTAATGAGTAGGTCTCCGAGGTCTAGTGACCAAAGCTTGCTGGTGGTACCTCGGTACAGGTTAAGGACCAAAGGCAATTGCGCTTTTGAGGTTGTGGCTCCTAAATTGTGGAACTCACTCCCACTGGACTTAAGATTTATGGACACTGTTGATACCTTTAGGAAGAAGCTTAAGATCCACCTGTGACTTTTGTCCTTGAAAAGTGCTATATAAATCAATTTTACTTACTTACAATGTACAAAAGAATATTAAGGCAGGAACTAGCAGTAGTGTTGCCAGATTTGGGACTAATTTCTCATAGTAGCCACACTGAAGTACCACAGTAGGGAAAGCACTACAGCAAAGAAACTTCCTGTTTCTTATAAAACATTGTATTAACAAAAACTAACATTTAATTAAACATTTTCCAAAATAAACACACTTAATCATGTTCATATTTAAGCACCTAAAAAAATGCATTTAAGTCACATCACATAATGCCCATCTGTAACCAACTTAACTGTTCTCTGTTCTCTGAGACAATATTACAGAATTATAAGATACAGAAGTGATAATTATGAAATATGGTCTCCAAATACTTTTTCCCCTCAGTAAACTCAACCATTAACTGCACTTCTATAGGTTAGTAAGTAGCAACAATCTTGACAATAAACATTATTTTTGTTAGTTGAGCTAAACTTGATATAGCATCATTCATCACACTGAGGAAACTGTAGTTTCACCTTGAGGTAACACTGGTAGGTGTTGAAAATAACTGGCTTTTCTCTGTTGAATTTCCTTTGCATTTCCAGAGTCAGGCGACTGATAGCTGATTGGAAGTATGTTTGCTCGGCATCCACCATTAGCCTCACTCCGTTCTCCACGGCATGCTGCAGTGCACAAAAATTATTTCAGTATTTTTTTAAAAAGCATCTCTTCCATTTCACCGTCACAGTGTCTTGGTTAAAAATTACTTGGTTTAGATTTCTTTATTTCTTCTAAAATTGCTTAGTAAATCAACCTATATTTTTCTTGGTATCCTCACCTTGGCCAGAATGTCCACTCTCTGCAGCATCCTCTTCATTTGCCTCTCCTCCTCTGCTGTAAATTTATTCAGTAAAGGTTCCAGGTGACCAGTCTATACAACCAAAACAGAAAAATCCTGACTCATTTGACATGTGCCCTCTTTATGATCAGAACAAAGCCACAAACTGTATCTCCATGTGACTGGCAGAAGAGAGCACAATATCAGTGCCAATAATATTTTGTCCATTTGTCAGTTGCACTCAATTACAGTGGCTGCATAAGCAGTGTTATATGAGCACTTCAGGAGTGAAGTCTGGAGAGCCAGAAAGTCCCAAAACATGTAATGCTAATTCATTAGAAGAAAATATTTACTTGTGGTAGGAAGACAACAATCTACTTTCACAGTGGCCCTTAAAGACAGCTTTAAAAGCCTCCAAAGACAGAGTTAGGGGGCCTTTTAAGCCTCTGAAATGGAGAAGGCAATGCTGTAGCCCACTCAAGATGGAGAAATAAGACACCCAGAGACCAAACCAAAAATGTTTGATTAACCTCTTTAAAATAACTGAACCTCTATTTTTTCAAATCAAGTTGTAATAATCATCGAAATACATAAGTGAGGATAAAGATTTCAATAAAGAATGAGGACCTCAATAATTACCAACATTTTTGCTGATTATATGATTTAAGAGGTGCTAATCATTTCCAATGCACTGTAATACTCTTTAATAAGATGGGGAAGTGAAAGCATTGTGGAAGGTAGTGGCTACGTGGACACAGATGACTGGGAGAAATGTAAAGTATCTCATTTAAAACAGTTTGTTTGGGGATTTTTGGTCCAGCTTTACCTCACAGCAGAACAAATATAGACAAAAAACAGTATTTTGATTGTTGAATAATTGTTGTTGTTTCTGTAGGTATTAAATAAAGTACATTAATTTTATTAGATATATATTATCTTTATTATAACTAACTTGATGGTTTCCAACTGGCTCTTGACATTTGGCCTAAATTCTATAATTAACATTTCCTGAGTACCAAAAGTATGAATGTAGCTTAAATAATGCCCATCAATGAATCAAATGTTTTCATAAAAGACAGCTTTTTTGAACCAAAGTGTTTTCATGAAGAATTCTTAGCTAAGGCCATTAAAGGTGCGAGTTAAAAGGTAGTGGGGAAGGCAATAGGAAGAGGGGTGATTTCTGCTTGTGTTCAGTCAAGCAGGATAATCTCTTCCACTTTAATGGAAATGGCTAAATAAGACTAGAGTGCCTGGGTAACAGCTTTCTCCGTGTATTGCACAGTGCATAGCAAACAGTGAACAGATAGTGATAGCTCTGATAATTCCAACCAAACAGCTTTTAACCTCTTGAGGTACCACAGCTAATTCAGTAGTCAATGACTCACCTCAAGGTTTGGCACCATAAGCAGATTAGATATCTTTGTTGTGTCATTTATTAAGCTGTTCCAGTCCAACAGATCTATTGTTCTGGAAATAAGATATAAGAAAATAAAAAAGAAAGAAGTGCATACCAAAATAGATTAAATTTAAGTAAAACATGTTTAAAAATCTTGCGGAATGCAGAATAACTCAGAGTGTGAGTAAAGTAGACTACACTGTGCACACGAGTGACTGTCCTACCCTGACAAACCTAGCTTCTCTCCGGTAAACCAGTTCTCAATGTCATCTTTGGCTCCAACACCCAGCTGAGTCAAACTTTCCTACAATTAATATATATATACATCAGTTCATAATTGAGAATCATAAAATCTTGAACATAACTAAACATCTTAAAATCAAATGAAAATGACTTGAAGACATCAGTTGTGCATGAGCATACATGAACCTGCATTTGACTAGAGGGTAGACACACCTTGAGTTGCTCCAGCTCCAGCTTTTGTTCCAAAACTGTCATTTCAGATTTTCCCTGTTGTGCTGCGAGGAAGTTAAAGAACCGTCTCCATTTAACCAGGACTTCAGAAAACTGAAGCTGTTTGAACACAGAACAATTTATTAACTATCAAGCAATAACAATACATGGTAGCGTTTGTGATGGGGTTAACTGAATAGATCAATAATTTATTTACAGAAAATCGCACAGCTTAACCATCTTTTACAATGTGACACCGAAATCTAAACACCATTCTCTTTTCTGTGATCAAAACTTTTGGGAGATCACGTAAAGATAGGCACTAACCAAACTAAGTTTTATTGCCGCATTATCCTGTAATGAAACCTTCGACTTGATTAACAGTTTTTCAGTTAAATTTCTTTAGAACTGTTATTGCTAAATTGAGGTAATTCAAGACTCAAATCTAAACCCTACATTAACTTTTAGTTAACAATGAAAAAGCTCAAGCTTACAAGGAACTGTGGGCGTCCCAGTGCAGTCATTTTGATGGCAGAAAATCCATCATTGGAAGCCCCACCTGAAATTGTTAACAAACTTTATTTAACTTGATACTTTCTTTTTTTTTAATTAATGATCATTTACATTGTTAAATTATTTTTTTAAATCAGGATTTATGTGTTTTCACCATTAAAGTAATACCCAAACTCTAATTTGTTATGTATTTTTTTCAGCCACTTTACTACTTACCAGAAGCTTTAATGCAGTTTATGAATGTCTCCATTTGGTTATCACATTTGGCCTCATCTGCATAGAAGTAGGTTCGTGCACTGATAACTCCTCCACGTCTATCTCCAAACTGACGATGGGCCTTGTACTTCTTCTCACGATGATCTGCACCTGAAGCGAGAACCAACTTCAGCCTCTTGTTGCATGAAATTTTGAAATAATTTTGTATCTTGATGATTACTTATCAATTAGGAACCAAAATCAAAGACTTTACAGAAAAAAAAAACAGACATTATTGGCCTATCACAGGTATCACCTGTATATTTTGCTCTATATGTCGTGATAGGAAGAATGGGGTAATTGGGGTCATTTAGAAATGATGTCATCATATAGTTTGTACAGCACTCTCTGCAGCACATGTAGCAGAGTAGCATCACAGATAAGGAGATGGTGGTGCAGAATAAAGTGGTGTCGTTGTAGTAGCTTGCTAACAAATTTGTGAATTACCTTCTGCAAAAGTGTCTAAACAATGGCCTTAACATTTATCCTTATCAATATAACTCTAACATACACATATGTACATATACAAAGAATATCAACCAACATATAAACATCATGATGTTTTACTCTCTAAAAACTGGTATCAGAGACTGCCCCAAAATAATCAGTATCAGTTAGGCTCCAGACAGGATGCATTAAAATGAAATTCTATTTATTTTACAACTTGACTGGATAATCATCAGAATTATTTCCATCCTACAGGCAATATTTTTTAGTAAAGTACAATTACTTAGGAAACAATAAATATATCGACAACATGCTTTATAGGCTCTTTCAAAATTTGTTAATTATTCATTTACAACTTTCTATTCTTAATGCAATCAATGTGCATGTAACATAACACATATAAATTGGCAGTCCTACTACTATCCTTAATTCAACTCCCATAAAGAGTGATTAGAGTATGTATAAAGAAGTTTATGCGTCACAGAAGCATCACCAGTAGGTAAACTATATACAAACATGTTAAACATCAACCCTGTGAACACACACCAAACTTCACATTGCAGTTCATGTTGAACTTGACATTTCAGACCCCACAAGATCCAGTTATAACCAGTACCACCCTGGCTAGACCAGATGGATGCATAACTATGCACACCAAACCTGGCAGCAGCTGAAGCAGCTGAATAGTCAGCAGTTCAGCCTTGCTTACTCCAGATCAGTTCTTCAGTCAGAGAAGCATGTAGAAACAAATAATCTGATACACATACCTGGACTTTCTTTCTCTGCCTCAGAAACACATGAACTGAAAAAAGGAGAGCTGGTATTAGAACAGTAAAAACAACAGCAAATGAAAAGATTATAATGCCTATGTTCTCTCAGCTGTATTGCTTTAAATCAATAAGACAGCACAGTATACAGTAATAAAACCATATGAGTCAGTATACGATGAACAGAGGAGGGTCTCAAGATTTTCCTTTTGCTATCTAAAATGTTCACAGCTAAAGGACAACAGTTTGCATGCTGACAAAAGACACTGTTTCCATTTTAACCAGCCATGCTGAAAGCTCTTTGCGCGGTCATGACGGTGACCTCCTTTTCAAGTCATGCTGTGACATCAAAGACGCATCAGGGGACAAATGAAAATACTGTGTTGACTTTGGTGTCTTGGGTTCAAAAGGTCCTCATCAAGACTATTAGTCTTTATCAGCAAATGCAGTTTAGTTCTTTATGTGTATGTCTGTGGTTTTTGGAATAGTCCTAAGTACAACAATATGTTTACTTTCCATCGCAGAACATTGTGTAACACTTCCTTGTGTGTGTGTCAATGTGCCTCCCGAAAAGAACTCTCATGGCAACCCATGAGCCCCTTCACGGTGCCCATCCCACCGCTGAAAAACCAGCTCAACCAATCAGAGGAGGGAGGCCTGTCCCAGCGAACCAACCGAGAACAAGCACTGTTTAACTACTTGAGATTAAAACAGACAAATTAGGTTCTGACTATGCTCTGTTTATGTGGGGGAAAATTTTAAATATGACTCATACTACTTTGATAAGAAACCTAACAGAAGTCGTACCTGACGCGATAAGGTAAAAAAGAGACTGATATCAAAGTACAGATCAGTGGAAGATTTCTGACACTGACTCTGGCTCTGAATTTAACAACATGTTTTGATATCTGTGTCGTGGTTAGTTTAACCTGCTAGGAGAGCCAAGGCAAAATGGGCTGAGGGTTTTAAACACACACAGAGCCCAAAAAGCTTTAAAAACACTGACCTAAATACTCCTGTGCAAACTTACTTAATTACTAGTTACTTACTTAATTAACTATTAACGATATCACTATAAATTGCCTAATACTGGATGTACCACAGTTTATCAGTCTTATTGTATTTATTATACTACCACTCCTATGAAGGTAATATTACTAAAAATCTATCCATTACTATCCATTACTACAACTTCTTTAGTCCTGGAGCTGCTCTCCCCAGTGTGCAGCTCCTGTTACAACCATACAAGGAGAGAAGGAGGGGCGGGGGTCTCTCCTTCCAGATCCTTCTGATTTCCCAGGGATTTTAGAGAGTATTTCCTTTTTTGTTGAAAAATACAGGATAGGGAAGGAATGCATAATGTTATGGAGCAGTTACACCCATCAAGACACCATATGTGTTACTGTGCCATACAAATAAACTTGACTCAGATGGCTTTTATGAATTTAGTGAGTTACACAACCCCTGGGTATGCAGCTCCTCCTCCATCTGACACACATATGGCATATGTTAAAGTTGAAATACTGATTAACTATGCTTTACATTGGATAACATGTGAACCACAATCTTTAATGAGAAAACAGCCTACACTGTAGTCCACAAAATACAGTCACATGCATTTGTTACTCACTCCATCTCCTTCTTCTCTGCCTCCTCTTGTGTCAAGTCTTCTTCCACACTGTAGTCCAAAACTGCCCCCACACCAAAGGCCTCGTTCTTCCGAATTAAAGGTTTGATGGAGTTGTGGTCTTCCCCGGCCACAAACTGTCCATAGAAGGTCATCTTCATCAGCTTCTCAAACATCTTCTGTCCAAGCAGCTTTCTACTCACATCCATCAACTGAAAACATGACACGGACAACAAGTTATTCTGTCTGAATACTGCCCATTTCGCAAACTGTCATGTATTTATGTGTTACATAAATACATTTTCGCTATGACTAGTCAAAAGCGGAAACCAGTTCACAGACCGCCAAGGCAGAAAACTAAGAAGGCGAACTTTCATTAAACTCGGTGAAGAGGTGCACAAGTTTTGTTGCTGATCACCTTAACACCGCGAGAAAGGTGTCTGGCCTGAACAGAGGATGTTAAGGCTAGACACCTTTATCAATCAGCCTAGTCAACTCACCTCTTTGTTCTTGTCGACCAGGATGTCAAATGTACACAGCTTGAAGACCAGCAGACTCCTGAGCAGTTCAATGTTACCCATGCTTTTATAAGCTTCCTGTGTGTTTTCGAAGTCAATATGGATTTTATTCGGCTGAGTGTTTGCAACGTTCTTGGTCTGGCTGATGAGTTCAACCGGCACAGCTTCCACCACGGTGCACCCATCCATCTGCTGCTCTTTCTGTTCTTGAGTCTTGGTAGATGCGGCTGTTGACCGACATCTTGCAGGCGAAATGCGCAGTTTTCTGATACTGCGGGAGTTTGCCCTGACAAACGGTGCTGCAAACTTAGTGTACGACATGGTTTTCTTTCCTTTCTGAACGCCAGGTGCACTCAGACTGATAGCAGACCCCTCTTCGCCGCTGGGATACTTGGGGTGTTGCGTAATTAGCGCGCTCTGGTAAGTCAGAATCTGGGGGAGGCGCCCTACCTCACTTGTTACATCACGCCGCCGATACGCATCACGCGCGAACCACAGGCTGCTTCCAAGGAACCTGATACCGCCTGCCTGCTTCTCCCATGCTATATTATGCTTTTATTCACACTTTATAGCTCATTTTCTATGCTGCAAGGAACGTATGCCCACTCTACTCCAGTGGTCATTACAAACTGTTTAACTGTTATTTCAGCTCATGGGCGGAGGCAGAGTCTGTTGGGGCCCTAGGCAAAAATTCGCAAGGGGGGCCCTCCTTTATGTTATAAATAACCGGACACCACCACCAACAGCAACAGTCCTGTAAAACAACAGGTACAGCATTACTCTAGAAATGGCAGAAACCATGTCTATTTCTGTAACAATGCCCAAGACCAAGTTGCCTGGTTATGTGTATGTGTATATAAGTGTTAATACTGTATTAATACATTCTTTCAGCCTGATAGCTACTCTAACAAGTCGACTGCCGGTGTCCCAACTGCTGGCCATGTGCACTCAACTCAGTCACATTTCAGTTATTATCTGCTCCACTCATCACTGTCTTGCTTTTTTTTTCTCCCCTTCCTCTTTCTTCTGTCTTTTTTCACTCCTAGAAGGATAACTCCTCTTCTTTTTCATTGAGTGGCTTTCATTTAAACAGAATCATGCATGCCACTTGCAACAGGAGTTAGTGGAGTCAGGTGGGGCCCCCTTAGGAAGGTTAGGTCTCCCCTGCTGTCATTGCAAACTTTGTGCATTGCCATTGCTCTAGTTTAAATTTTGTCTGGGGCCCCAAGCAGTTGTCACCCTCTGGGCGAGGGTAAGGTGACCAGAAGGTTAATGCAGTTCACTAAAACTAAACCAAAAACTAAAAGCAAGTGTGAAAATACTGAAATAAATATAAAAACTGTCATTTAGAGGGGAAAAAATGGGAACTAGCTCAAATGATATTGTGCACTTAGAGAACTAAACTAAAAATGTGCAGTTAGTGTCCTTAGTTTTAGTCTTCTTCACTTTGGAGGCTGTGGTGCAGATTTATTTTTTATTTTTTTGAAAGTGGGACGTTATCATGAGACTGAGTCAAGTGCTGATTACCCGTTTTGGAATAAAACCAAAACTAAGTCTGAAACCAATAAAAACTAAACTAAAACAAGCAAACTCAATCTGGAAATATCAGAAACTAAGGTGAAATGAAAAAGAAAATCAAAACTAAGTAAAAATAAATACTTGTGAGAAATATAAAAACTATAATAACTCTGATCACAGATAACCTAAATGTGGGACAAAGAGCATGTTCTTGTGGGGCGCCTGCTAATGCTGAAATTGTGATATATCTAACTAAAAAAACACACACAAACAAAATGTGCTGTTTATAGGTTTGGCACCTATCATGTGAAGGATAAATATACTCTATTTTGTTTTTTAATGCAACTTTCCCAACTCTTTTTCTAACTAAACACGATAAGCATAAATGGAAGCTAAAGTCTGGTTTTATGACCATATGTGATATTATTAATTATTAAATACTTTATTTGAGGCAGATAAGTCCACCTCAATAAAAGAAAATGCAAAAAATACATTATTATTATTAATAATAATAATATCAAGAATAAGAATAAGAACAAGAATACAAGGACAATGCAACAAAGTTATAATTACCACAGTGATTAGATTACAAGCTATTACCAGCAAACTGCCAAAACTTCTGCTTATGTACAGGTGGTCACACTTACTGATGATCAGTTAATCAGGTGCATTTGACTGTCAGCACCTGGCTTCTACTTACCCTCTTCATTCCTATGGAAACAGTAAGGGTGCACTTAGCTTTTACAGGGTTGCATAGAGTCCTGTGAAAACTTTCTTTTTCACATGACTGTATGTTCTTGCCAGAGTTAATAATCTACACATGGGTGTGATTGGATTTTTGTGGTTTACTGTTCCCTGCTGGTTCCTCCCAAGTTATCATTGCTTGAGCTAATTCATAGTACAGATATAAACTTCTCAAATATTTATTGATCCACTTTCAGGAAAAACAAATTTGACATGTACATATTGCAAACCTTGGGATTCAACAAGATATCCGCCTTTCTAGCTTCTCCGTGTTTGTGTGTGGCAGAATTGACGACATCTCCATGCAACCAGTTAAATATTTTACACATGCTCAGACTCTGCCTCTGCCTTGTTTGTTCTTAAACTGGAGACCTACTCGAGAGCTTTCACTATTAGCCAGTGTTTAAGTTTTGTATGGTATTCAGAAATAGAGCGTAATATAAGCTCTAGATGAATTAATTGTATTTTGCAAAAGAAAATGTTGCTCTAAAGGCTATGCTGGCAAAACCTGAATGCTATAGCAATTTTGAACCAATAAATAGCCAAAGAACCGAAAGGAAAAAAGAGGGGAAGACTACATATTTCATCTCTAACAGAAGAGACAAAGTCATCACAACCATTTCATCTTGGCTTAGCAAGCTGTGGAAAATTTTAAGCAAGAATAGATATGACTGACTGATCCTGATTGGTGGAAGTTACAATCTGATTAACTTTAAGCTACTTAAAACACATTCATCTTCCAATTTAACTCATCCCTATTAGCCACAATCTTTACAGAGGTAAGGGATAATTCTTTGGATTTGAAAAAAACTCATTTAGCCTAAGAAACTGATGAGATGCTAGCAGCAAGCTGCAAGCTCACCCATGCCGAGTCTTGTTTTTTAAATAGCAAATGATGCCTAATTTCACCCTCTGTGCATTTCTTTTACGTTAACTATCTTTGTGTTCTTGATCTACATTAGATGCTTATATAAACTTTCTACCCTGTTGTTGTACTTTTCTCTGGGGTAAATTTTGGGAGCCTTCCCACTGCACTATTGGTGTAAACCCTCACTTCATCAGTTGTCTGAAACAAGCTTTTTAGCTCTTCCCCCATTTTAAGGCAACTTTTATCTGATTGGCTGCTCTCACAAACAAAAGGTTTGAACTTAGTGAGGCTGCTGTGCTCACAGCCTGAGCTGTGACCATATTAAAGATACACACTCCCCTCTTTGACAACATGCAGATGTAAGAAACAGAAACAGACTGTTTAGAGCAATCTGAAACATTATTTTACTTGGACCACATTATATGTTTTTTAATATAGAACTCTAACCAGACCTTATACAATCAAATGTCATATATTTCTGATTGAGCAAAGTGAGGTGTTTCCAACAAACCCTAGTCAGTGCTTCTGGGACAATCCCAGCAAAAACTGTCTTGAGTATATGAATACATTAACCATCACAGATTCCCATATTTGAAATTTCTGCCTATTGCATTTCTGTAGTGCTGTATTTCCTCAGTGCATTAAGATATTGACATTCTGTTTATTCAGACATGTAGAGGAACCCCCTTGTCCACTCACACTCAGTTTGGAATGATTCAGACCTTCCATTATGAAAGTACACAAGTTCAGGTGTAGTATCCCCCCTTCAGCTAGGCATTATTTTCCACTTTAAAAAAAATTATTGGGTATTCTACCATACGTGTAATTTTAGCCACTTTCGCAGTAACATACTTTTATACAAGAATCTATTTTATATGAAAAACATAGTTGTGCTGTGTTCTACCTCCAGTAGGGGTATCTGGAAAACTGAGGCACTTTTTTTCCTCTTCTCTACAAGGCCTGATATAGATCTCAGGCCTTATTTATTTATTTATTTAGTTTTACTGTGAAACACTCAAAGCTACTTTAGTGCAGTCACTGAAAAGTACGGAGCTGAAAGTAAACTTTAATTATCCCAAACACCCTGACTTAGATTTGATTATGGTGGGAAAAGTCTGTGATGCATTTCTGCACTGGAAATACAAGGAATCGGTTCGACATTAGGCATAAAATGTATTTGAGAGCCTGTCTGGCTGAAAACTTCTCCCGTTTGCCAGCAGCAGGAGGCAGCAATGCTGTAACAGCGGCTATTGTCTTCCGGAAATAGGAAGTTGTAGAAGAAGAACGTACCCGCTTGTAAGTTTGCTAACTTACGCGGAAGCAGCCCAGTGTGCTAACTGCTGGTATTAATTCTACAAAAAAGGCACATCCACTTGCTCTAAAAGGTAATCACAGACCTTTATTAATTTAAGTGTTTTTTTACTACATGCAGTCACTGTGCTCTCTTTGCTTGCGATAAATATTAGCGCATTTTAGCCGAAGCGGAATCTTTTTAGCCCGATTAGCTGATCGACCTTATGTTACCAACAAAGAGACTGTCGCAATTGCTGATGTGCAAATTATAAGGCAGGGTTCAGTTTCCAGCTGCAGAGGTCAAGTTGCTTAAAAAGGTCGCGCTACAAGGCTTCTAAAATAAATATACAAACTGAGTTTAATATAAGCAAACCATCGTATGCATCCGCCTTTATATAACAATAGTTATGCAGCCGCGGACTGCTTTAGCAGTAGCCTCAGTGTTATTTTAGAGTAAATCAAAGGTGAATGGCTGATACTGATCTGTGTTCGCCGCCTTAAAATGCTAAAGCGGATATGTTAGGAGCCAGGAGCTCTCCACTTTTGAGTTACTTTGAAATTAAATCGCAACTGGTTTGGTAGGTTCACCAACTGTTTGTATTAACGGGATTTTCGAGGCCCCGGAAACGCCTTGAAGTCCAGGTAAATGTTATAGGATGAGGAAAAGCACAGCAGCTCAGTAACTGGATTACAGTTCAATAAATCAGACTTGTTATGAATACTGCGTTTCTTAAATTTATATTTACTTATTTTTCAATACGCGGGACTCATATTAAGTTTGTATCCGGATGTATTTGTTTTAAACTACTTGAATAAGTTTTTTTTTATCAGTGATTGCAGCTTGCAGGCAGCAGCTTTTATTAGTGCAAGCAAAATGTCATTTTCTATCTTTCTTTTCCATTGAGCTATGAATCTATTGCCACAAGGTGCCAGCAGCTGCAGTAGCAGTATAGTGCAATTATAGTGACAGAGCATTATATACAAAGACACAGCATGAGTTAAATGTAAACACAAAAACTCCATAAGTGGTGTTTTCCGTGGAAATTTTAAGTAAAAGGATAACATAAATGCTTAACACTTTAGTATAACAATAACCATAACTAAAGTAACTTAACCTTGTAACTCTTCAGGAAGCTGCACAATATTGTCGCATGATAAAGTAGAAACTGAAAAGATTTTTCTACTTGGAATCTCATATCTTGGATCAAGCTTTTTAGCTGTTTGCCCTTCTTTTTCCACCTCGTAACTACATCAGTAATTTCCATCCACCGTTTGCGACTAGAGAGTGCTCCAGTGATGCTCAGTTGCATCCTTTTTTTTTCCTCCCATTTTTGCACTGCATGTGGCTCCATAGTGTAGTGGTTTGCACATTCGCTTGACATGCAAAAGGTCACAAATCCTCTTTGGGGTTGTGTCAGGAAGGGCATCCGGTGTAAAACACTACCCACTGTGGCAGCCCCTTGCAACAAGAGAGCAGCTGAAAGTAGCTTCTTCTTTATTTTTGCACATCACCAGCTGCTAGTGTCTTCTCCTCACATGCCTTCATAGCCTGGTTGTACTAGATGGTGTGTTTTTTGCCTAAAGTGGTGAAAGAAGTTTGTTGTTTCTGCCTTTAACAGGTGCACTTTTCATCTTACCTCTTTTAGCTTAATCATTTCCCACTATTAGCTCCATTTTAGGTACTAAGTCATTATTGGAGGATGGCATGCTGCTCTCGCTCTCAGACATGTTTGGGTTAGTGTCGTTGTTGTGCGTTCTAGCGCTATATTATTGACACCTTTTTGTCACGTAAAAATTTACACCAGTATTATCTGGGATAGATATGATATAGCACACACACTGAAGCGATATGTAATCACTGAGGTGGCTGTGCCTCAGGAGGCAGAGCAGGTTGTCAACAATTTGGAAGTTGGGTGGTTCGATCCATGAGTGCGTTAGTCCACATGTCGACAAGATACTGTACCTAGGATTGCCCCCAGTGTATCCAATGGAGTGTGAGTCTGTGATAGTTAGAAAAGCACTTAAAGGCGTGGAATAAAAGTGGGGTTTTTTGTCATAAAAAGCACTTTGAGTACTCAGAGTAGAAAAGTGCTATGTAAGTACCAGTCCATTTACCATTTATGCAGCCGTATTCTTGTTGTTGTTGTTATTATTATTATTATTATTATTATTATTATTATTATTATTATTATTAATTCAATTCAATTTTATTTATATAGCACCAAATCACAGTAACAGTCGCCTCAAGACGCTTTATATTTTAGGGTAAAGACCTACAAATTAGACAGAAAACAACAACAGTCAGACGACCCCCTATGAGCAAGCACTTGGCAACAGTGGGGAGGAAAAACTCCCTTTTAAAAGGAAGAAACCTCCGGCAGAAACAGGCTCAGGGAGGGGCAGCCATCTGCCGCGACCGGTTGGGGATGAGGGGAAACAGAAGAGAGCAGAGGGAGACAGGACAAAAGACACACTATGGGAGAGAGAAAGAGTTAATAATAGCTAATGATTAATTGGAGAGTGAACGGAAGTGAGGAAGAGGAAGTGCTCAGTGCATCATGGGAAGTCCCCAGCAGCCTAGGCTTATTGCAGCGTAACTAAGGGATGGTTCGGGGTCACCTGATCCAGCCCTAACTATAAGCTCTATCAAAAAGGAAAGTTTTA
>VUQI01028273.1:5473-20552 GCA_015106735.1 Paratilapia polleni
CACACACTCACACTCACACTCACACACACACACACACACACACCAATCAGGCATAACATTATGACCACCTGCCTAATATTGTGTTGGTCCCCCTTTTGCTGACCATACACAACAGCACTGTGGATTCTGACACCTTTCTATCAGAACCAGCATTAACTTCTTTGGCAATTTGAGCTACAGCAGCTCGTCTGTTGGATCGGACCACACGGGCCAGCCTTCGTTCATCAATGAGCCTTGGCCGCCCACGACCCTGTCACCGGTTCACCACTGTTCCTTCCTTGGACCACTTCTGATAGATACTGACCACTGCAGACCGGGATCAATGGAAGCTTTCTAACCCCACTCTGTGAAGGTGTAGCACCTGTTTTGTGTCTGATATGAAGGAAACTTCACAAAACTTTACAAAAATTTGTTTTGTGTAAATATTTCAGGCCCATCTCAGTAGTAAACAAAATGAAATGTAGATGTTTGCACAAGTTTTTTGAAAAGTATGCTTCATGATTTATTTATTGTTGTTGTGATAAATGCCAACATTTAAAAAAAACTATGATAAAGAAAAGAATTAAGACATGCGGGAGCATTTTGGAAATGCTGTTGAGAATTCCTGAGTTAAATTAAAATGGAGTAGTCGAGGTGAGGGCATCTCAAAGCTTGCCACTCTATTTCTAGCAATACTCCTTAATTAGAAAACCATTAAAAGCCGCAAGAATGACTCCGCACACGAGTTGCACTCGTTGTGAAGAGGGAGTGTTTGAGGGCTGGACTGAAATTGGGCCAAAGGTAATAAACCTAGTGTACTAATTAAAATCATTAAATCATTATTTTCTATTGGCACAACCAAACCTACCAAACTGATCAATATTTTCTTTACCAGGACAGGCCTTCCCTATTACAAGCTGGGAGGTTGCCAACAAGAAAACACCAACAGAAAAAATATAACTAATCAATAAACTAGTTCCAGTCTTTGTGTGTGCTGTCATTCTTTTACCCTTACAATGTTTCTAAATCACTAGTGTGCAAGTCTATGCTTCCCTGTGAGTAATGAAGACAACCTGTATTACATTAGGCAAAGTGAATATTGATCAGCTCCTCATAATTCAATGTTTTGCTAGAAAACTTTGGGCCTACAGCCAAACTTAAAACAGTTCTTTATATAGTGTTTTTTATTTTTTTTATTTGAATGTTTCAGTTTAGTTTTTACTGTTTAAAAATGCTTAGTTTTAATTTACTTCATTTTTAAAATAAGCTTTAGAATTAATTTTTATTATGGATATGTATTTGTCTGGGGGCCAAATTTACAACAACAATAAAAACAATTTGATCAAATTCACAAAGACTAAAAAGACACTTTTTATTTGGCAGTTTTCAGTTTTTACTACAGTCTAGTTTAAATCTTTTTTCATTTAACCTAAATGTTCCTTTCACACATAGTTTCAGAGGACGATTCACTCATTCCCACACCACAAAAACCGCTCAGGAATGGCTTAAGCAACACAACAAACTCCTCAGCACCCAATCTGAGCCCAGTGCCAGTGCCAGACACCACAGGACGTTCCCAGTTTCCTAGCTGTTTTAATGCTATCTTATTGGTGTGTACACTTCATGCATATAAATCAAGAATAACTGAAATATTCATATATGTGGCTCTTAAAGTAACAGTTTGTGTTTTTCTGTTTGCGTGGCTAACAGGTGTTAGTCTGAAAGCATTCCAGATGCTCCCACCCATCATTCATCATCCTGTCAGACAAGACTACGCCTGAGGGTGAGTTACTGTAGAAGAATGGATTAACGTCAATTAAAGCTTAAATACAGAAACATTTTCAGTTATTTTTAGTTTAGTAGCAGCACTGCTTGAGGCATAGCAACGTCAGTCGCTCAGACCACCATTCTGATCCATCACAATGAGGCTGACATTCATCGCTCAGACATCTCAACAACAACAGCACGGACTGGCATGAATGTGTTTTTACATGCCCCCGAGAGGACAAATCTTAATGACTGCTGTGCTCCTCTGACTTTTCCCAAGTCAAGGTTTTTACCAGCTCACTGGCTGACTTTTCAGCAGCACCAGGAGATGACATTTTTGGTGGTTACTGAAACAGCTATTGGGCAATCACTGCCTTAAAATCTGGTACAAATATTCACAATCCCCTAAAGATGAACTGTAAAAGGACATGAACGCTAACCTATGTAGTGACATATTTAGATGAAATCAGCGACATTATAAGAGAGACGTGGCACTCAAAGAATCCTGAATTGAAGTCTATGAGAGAATTATGCAACAGCAAAGATGATGATAAAATATAACTTCCAGGAGAAAAAAAGCTTTTGAAAACCTTATTTTGGGGAAATTTCATGTCCCTGTGACTTCTAAAATTAAAGCTAACTTGGATAATGCTTCAAAATAACTGCCCAAATAAGATTTTTGGAGGTGTTATCAAGATGGCTGCTGAGTGGCAAGACTTGCTTCTAGAAGGACTTGGACTGAATATCCAGTTTGTCTGTTATCTTGGTTTATAACTAGACTAATGACATTACCATCAGCCTCACCTGTACTTTGTGCTTTCTGGCAAATGTTAGTGTGCATGTTATACTCGCAGGCAGCATTAAAGACAGATGTAGCTACTGTGACGTCGCCTGTTAGGAAGCCTCATGCTGAGTGTTTTTGTTATCACCATCTTGATGTTTTGTACCCAGACTTGAAGAGGGGAATGAGGGGTGGATCTGACTGAAACCAAGGGACACTGCATGCTCATTGGCTAACAACCTGTAATTGACAAGTTGTTAGCCAATGAGCATACTCTGAGCAATCCTCCTTTCTGACTGTAATATAGATCATAATTTATAAAATTAATTTCATGTTTTATTCAGCATGAATAAATGAGCATTTGAGCCCATGTAGTCATTAGAAAAATGTTTACTGAGGTCACAGAGAAAGGGGGCAGAGGGCCTTTTTCTCCATAGACTTCTATTCAACTGGAAGGCTTTTTGCAGCTGCTGGGCATTAAATGCAGATTTCTGCATTGGTTCCACTTTTCAGACCATTAGAACATCTTTTATGTAATTCCTGATTTTACTGGTAAACATAGTAAATATTTTTCCTACAAAATGTCAGCAACACTTACACTGTGGGAAGATTAGCAAGCTTCATTTTATTCACAATAAACCAGATTCAGGATTATCTTATACTACTAATAATGTGCCACTGACTGGCGAATTTTGACCCATATTTCTCTTACTGCTAGAACAGCAAAGTGCTGAGACACTGGCCCTTGGATAAACATTACATTATCAGCGAAAACACTCCGCCAAGCCAACTCTGCAAACAGACAGATTTAGATTTGATTTCAGTTTCGAAGGATTACTTCAAAGAAAAACTCATGAAGAAATGAGGACATTCACTTACAGTAGCAGGCCCAGTAACATGTCTTTATTAACATCTGCTGTTTGTTTTGCTCTCCTTTGTCAGTGTGTTTGTTTACACTGCAAGGCAGGTGGAGATGAAACTCTTTTTATGACGTTTTCTTTTTTCTTCGCCCATCTCTCTCAGCACATGATGGAAATCCCTTGTGAAGGACGCATAAGGTAAATGCTGATAGATGGGAACGGTGTGTACAAAGCGGCGAAGACATTGCTTTTGTGTGTAAACCACTTCAAGAAAGACATTTCATCAACAATTAATGCCATTACCTCTGTTTTCATTTGTTAATGCGTTTAAAGTATCAAAGCCTTCCACATGCTTCAGAATAAAGGGCGTTAAAACACACACAACCCTTTTTTTTTATGTTAAACCATTTTCATTTGGATTTACTGCATGAACACTTTTATAACACAATATGACAGCAATCCAACTTTACCATAAGTTCTGTAAGTACCGTGCAGTAAATAACTGCAGATGAAAGCAGATTCAGGATTTTACAACTTGAACAGAACTGCATTCAAACTATTAACTAGCTGCTATAGTTGTGAACATGTATGAAACAGTTACATCTCTTAATGCCCTTCAAGGGAATGGTGTTTGAAATGTGCCTGGGCTGTACACATGTACACTATATTGGACACAGCCTCTGCAACTGTGAATGTTTTCCTGTCCTTGTCCCTTACAAATAAACTACTAAATCAAATAAAGTCAAATTTCCAACATGTCAGTGACTTGGTTACAAACTAAAATTATCAAGGTGTTTAAACAGCTTATAAAACATCATCATTTTTTGTTCTCTGTTGCAGAGCATGCAACAGGTGAAAATGAAACTGAAAGGAAAATACATCCGAATTTGAGTTATACAACCAGGGTTTGACAGACTGGTGACTTGTCCAGAGTGTACCCCGCCTCTCGCCCTATGACAGCTGGGATAGACTCCACCCTTGTCGCGCTGTCACCTCACAGCAAGGGGGGCCCTGGTTCCAATCTGCATTTCTATGTGGAATTTGCATGTTCTCCTTGTGTCTGCGTGTGTTCTCTCCGGGTACTCCAGCTTCATCTCACACTCCAAAGACATGCATGTTAGTTGTTGTTATTTGTGATAAAACAAAAAGGAAATAAAAATGAAGTATGTGCCAATCCATGGCCCACAAAATTTTAACGCTGTCCAAACTGTATTTGGAGAATCGTTACACTGGTAGTTTCCTTGTCTAGTTAGTCTAGATAGTTAAGGGACAACACATATTTGCTAAAGCTCAGCCTTCAGTTTTTTCTACTCTTGGCTCTGTAAGATTATATGATGTTATAGGTGATATCCCTAAAATGGTCATCTCAGTGACACAGCTCTGGCTTTAAACACTGAAGCTCCACTCACCTGCTGATCAAACCTTTTGCTTGCGAGGGGAAGCCAAACAGAATAGAGATGGCTTTAAGGAGAGGGTGGCCTAAACCTGTTTGTTTCAGACAGGGGAGTAACTAAGGGTCTGCACAAGGGGCCAGTATAAGGTAAATAAGGATAATTTTGAACTGTGAATCATACAAAGCTACTCTAGTAGAGTCCAGGAGTACATATGGAGCTGGAAATAAGTATAGTAGGTCACCTTTAAATATACTGTAAAGCTGGAGCTTGGAGGCAGTTAACTTCGCATCTGAGGGTGGCATCTTGAAACCACAACTTCTTGTTTTCACACTGAATATAACAAATGAGACACAGTGTGTTAAATAGTCAGCTTCAGAGATGCTGGTAGGCAAGTTTTGTTACCACTGGGCAGAACCAGATGTTTTCCTCTGTTTATGTTCTCAAACCCAAGAAAAGAAAAACTCACAGTCTCCTGGCTTCAACATGCATTTCTAGTAATAATGCTAAATAAATAATGCTAGACACATCCTAATTTTAGCTTCTCGTGTAAAGCACAGACACAACAGTGATAATTATCTTTCCGTCTCATTCTAAGTAAATGACCCAAAATGTTCTGTTTTCGTCCCCACTTTTTTTTTTCTTTTTTTACCTTTAAACAAACCCAGACTAACTGTTTTCTTCTTGTTTGCAGTCTCTATGCAAAACTTGGACCAATGCGTCCTGACTGACCATAAACACACCTAACCCACTCATTTGAGGTGACTGACCGGAGCGAGGGCTGAGAGCCTCACTGCCATCCAGCTGCCAGCAACAGCCAACCTGCGCCGGGACAACAGCACCAAGAGTCTGGGTTGTTGTTTTAACAGGACGGCTGCCAAGTAATAAACATCTGGTTTCGACTCATTGTGTCAAGTCTTTTTATATACTCCATCATCGGCCTCTTTAGCTTAGCCTTTCATTGTATAAGTAATGCCAAGATGATTATTCATGTTGGAACTTGGAATTTTTGCATTCCCTTCTATTGTCAACAAAAAAAAAAAAAGCTTGTGGCAGGATCCAACAGAAACCTCAGCCAAAACAATAACACATGCTGCTGCCCATTATCATTCAACTCTGCACTTGAATTAGTAATATCTCTGCATGCAGTTTTACAGCATCATAAATTCACCTGCATATTTGTACACTAATACTGCCTCCTAAAAATAATATAAAAAGCAAGCAATCACAATTTAATCACGTTCAGGGAGTGACAGGTGATCTCCAGCCAATCAGATTAGATTACATGCTCAAAGTTTCACTTTTGTTATTCCATCGCAGGGTTGCTGTAATGTTTGAAGCTGAATTAATAGAACAAATTAGCAGATTGCTGCAGCCTTCATCAGATCTCCAGATCTCTAATGTGTTGAATCGATACAGTTCAGCTGAAGTGCAGAGATTTAATCCCATCCTGAGGCGGCAAATAAGGGAGTAACAACAATACGGGAAGAGCCGCAGAATGTGCTCTCTAAATACGGGATCTTGCAGGAATGAGGAGACCACTGACATGTGTGCACTGGTACAACATGGATGCAGCCCAGGACGTAAACATCCAAATTCTTTGAAGTGAAGAGGCCAACAGGTCGGTGCAAAGTGCATTCACAAGAATTGGTCGGGGCAACCAGAGGTGATGAGGGAACTGCTGTCTTTCAACATTTCAACTCTAATTGAGCTCAGTGCAATCGACAGGATATTGCTAATCCTACCATGAGTAAAACTTAAGAAGTGATGCTCTAAGAATTCATCCACAAATGGGTCACAAACCGCAAACGTAAGTGTTGCCACAAAATCAAAGAGTTCTGTTACTGATAAAATAAAACGAAAACTGAAAACTAAGCTCATGATGTTATCCACTAAAGAAAGTGATTCATTTAATTTTGGTCTTTATTTACAGTTTTTTGAAAATAAAAAGAGCCACCAAAACAAGATCATAAAATGAATAACTAAATAAATAAATAACAGGTACGAACTGAATTAAAATGAAAGACTTGTTGAATGAAAGTTTTAGTTTATTACACCTACTCCATTTAGGTAGCATACTCTAAATAGCATCACTTACATGACTAAATTTCACCAAAGACCAAAGGAAAAAAAGCTTTGTAAACAGTTGTAATGACATCTTAGTTTTACATTTGTTTACCACCTTATTTTAAGGTGGTAAACAAATTTTCATCACAACTATTCCAGATGTTTACCTCTTTTTACAGATATGTCTTTTTAAAAAAAAAAAAATTATCCTAACCCATGCTTTTTAAAAACTCTTCTCTCCTGAGTTCAAATTTCAAACAACCTCTAAATGCAGTTTGGAAGCTGATTACTTTGTGTTTTGTTCATTATCAATGCATTGTGAAAATCAAATAAATCATAAAATTTAAAAGCGTGTAGTGTCTCATCCTCTGGTTGGTTCATAATAATCCGATCCATTTACAGTTCAGATAGCTTCATTCTGCAGCTTAGAAATTGGATTCAAGTTTATTTTGTAAGCATTTCCACAAATGGAACGATTATGCAGCAATATAGTATATATAATGATTTTTAACTAAAGATGTTTGGTTTTATTTAGTATTATGGTAGAAGCAGGCAAGTTATGGGTACCTAACATTAGACAAAGACTCACGGCAGTTTGTGATAATCGGTGCTATTTATTTATGTTTCTGGTCACAACTTTTCAATTTTTTGTGTTCCTTAATTTTCATCCGTGTGGTCTCTTATATACCGATTCATGTCCAGGTAGACAAAATCCACATTTGGCAGCTGGAGGGGTTGGTGGTGGAGTGAATCGTTTTGTCAAAGAGACCAGAGACCATGGTTTGATTCCCTCACAGGACAGTTACTTTACTGATTAATTTATTATTATCATTAAAAACTACTTAGCTTTAGAAAAAGATTGTGGTTTGGGTTAATGGTTGCCACTTTTTTCAAAACTCAGTTTTTTTGGTTGCCAGAGTGATATCTCCTTTCTGAAGAGTCTGCACAAGATTTGGGCTTCGTACATTAAATATTCTTCCCACTGAAAGACGTCAGTTTCAAATTAGCGCCGACTGCCATGAAGAAACATAACAAGTCACGTCCATAAACAGGAATAATCAGACAGAAGAAATGCAGCTCAGAGCCTGTTTTGATACTCAGTCACTCCAGTTTTCCCTCATGCCATCGGTCACATTCCCACTTAGCCAGACAGGCTTTGCTAAATATTATGGCTAATGTTAGCTTGCCTGCTAATTTGAACAAACTGCTTTAAAAATGTAACAGCTAGCTGGCTAACTTAAGCTTGCTTCCATGCTTAACTTATTACTAGAAATATACTCTCTAAAGCCAGATAAGATTGTGCTAGTGGACCACATTTTTAAGCTAATTTATTGAGTCCTGCTCACCGTTACACTCATTCATTTAACTGGTATATACAAGTATTTAACAGTAGCACAAACTAAAACTTATCAACACACATCATGACCTCTGCAGTCTTAAATAAATTACTAATCTTAATTGCTGCACATATTGTAAATATGGATCCGCTCGGCACAAGTGTTCAACACATCCCTGATATCCTGAAAGATTACAGTAACCTTTAACCTTTATTTGGTTTGGTTATGAAAGTGTGTCCCTCTATTTTTTTCCTCTTGTTTTCTCTTTAGTACATTCCAGACATATTTTCTGTAAGACTTTGTCCCATTTCAAAAACGTTTGCCAGTCTGCGCCGAGGCCCCACATGTCCCCACTCAACACTGAATACCACACTCGCAGCACCGGTGCAGACAGTGCAGGTGCACTACAGTCTGAAGTCTGAGGGTCCAGGGGTCCTGTACCATGAAAGGGTGCAAACTGAAGTGAGATAGCAGTAGACAGTAGAGCAGATACAGGAAAGAGAACTATATAAAAGCTTATTTCAAGCTGCAAACAGTTTAAATTTGGGGATCTGAAATAATAGTATTGCTGAAAACTGTGTATAATTCAAAGATTACCGAATGCTGACAGAATTCTTTCAAGGGCATGTTTTGGATTTGCAGAGACAGATTTTAATGGGTAAAAACCCCTGGACAAACAATGTGCTCATTTTGTGCTGTGGTGCAAAAGCCTACACCTTTTGCAGTTTGTGGTCTGAAGTGCTGAGCTGGTACTCTGTTACTCAGCCATGAGTAGGCTAAATTATGTAAACATCCATTACAGTCAGATAATCTGACAATGTGACTAGCTGTCTGCAGTGGTCCATGTTTCCAAAGTGTTTGCCTAGAGTACATAATCCAGCAGATTGCCTGAAAAACCTGCTTTTTAGGTGCATGGCATTCGCTCATTTATATGTCTGAACATGTGCCTCTTGGGGTGAAAGCTGCCCAACAAAGAACGCTCACTGTTGCCTGTTTTTCATTACAGCAGCTACTGAAAGTGAACAACACACAAAAACCGAAAGTGTTTACGCACTCTGCTATCACTCCATCGCCCTGACTCTCAGCTAAAACCACGCCATCTATGTGGAGCTCTGATAATGTTGCTTTGCCCCGTAGCTGAATAATACATCCTCTCCCTCACTGCTTTTGGTGTTATCTTTCTGGAACTAAACACGATTGTGTGCACCTGCAGCATGTTGAGAGAGCCGTTCCCAAACAAAACTAAAACTCTGTCAACAGCCTCAGATGGTATCCTCGGCAGCCTCTCACCCAAACAACATGGAAGATTACAGCAGTCCAAAGAACTTCTGCCTGTACTGATATATCTCAAGAAAAAGGTGTCATTTAGATTGACAGTAGGAAGGATTATTGCGTAACATGCATACAGTGAAAAGGGGATAGTAACAAGCTACTCCATTCTATGACTGGAGGACTAATGGTAGATTAATTTCTGTTGCACATTTGGCCTTAATTATGAAAACAAGCCCATGGGGATAAAATTGAAGCTCTCGTCTTATCTTGTTTTCTTTCCCTAAAATCCCAAACCTACTCACACTTCGGTTCAGCTCAAGCCGGAAAGAGCCTTTGGTCAACGATATCCATCTAGAAGTAAATAAAAGTCTAATCAAGGCTTCTGTAGAATGACCAAGAACAAGGCATGGGGCACCCACAGGAAATCTGAATATTTGATCAGAAATACAGTGTAGAAAACTAGCAGAAAACGTTGGGCCTGATTTTCAGGCTCATGAGCAGCTCTGTGCCCTAACAGAGATGTAGTACATAAAAAGTGGCATTAAGCAAAAGCCTGAAAATTTAAATCATTTAAGTAAAAGTCATTATCCTACTTGGGTTTAAGTTTTAACATCAAAATATACTTAAAGTACCTAAAGTAAAAGTACATTATTTGATTATAATTATTGATTCATTAATGAGTTTATCGTTTTAATGTTGCAGCTGGAGATGATTTTAATCACTTACGTACTGCTGGATTGCTTTATCTTTAATAATAAATAACTAAAGCTTTAAAATTAATGGAGTACAAAATAAAATATTTGCATCCAAAATATAGTGGAGCAAAAGCAGAGACCATAACAGAAATACTTAAAGAAAAAATGAAGTACAAGCACATTAAAACTGTGCTGAAATAAAGTACTTGAGTAAATGTAGTGAGTCTGGACATGCCCCTGCCTGCAGCTGCCTTTGTCTCTGGATCATTGAGGGTCTCTCACCTGCTCTGCTTTCTGAGGCATGAAGGAGGTGTCGGTTGGTTGTTAGTTTCAACTCTCAATTGCTGTCCCCCAGCCTGGGTCTGCAGGGACCAACAGCTGACCTTGTGAGGCTGACTTTAGGGTAAAAAATACACCCCTCTCTGGACAACACTGTGTCCCCCTCTTTTTCCCATTAATTAATTTTTCTTTTAAATTCTATTTCAATAAGGAGAGATCATTTGGAAGAACTGAACATTATTTATTGATATACAGAACTTGATTAATAAATTATTTGGCGATTAGACTCCGATGAACCAACATAGCAGAACAGAGTAGCAGCAATGATAGGAATTATGACAGGACCCTCCTAGAGTCTAGACGCTGGTAGTGGTGGAGATGAAGATGGAGGCTTGTATGGGGCCCTGAGTGACCGGGGTGAGGCGGAGATGGGGAGGAGGCAGAATGACAGAAGAACACTGAGATTTAAAGCACACAGAACGGAGGCTGATTGGCTCGCAGAAGGCAGGCAAGAAAATGATTGGACTACAGTAATGATGTCAGAATTGCGTTTGACAGTGTGGAAAAGTGGAAGTGATGTAAAGAATAGCAGCCCAAACACCCAGGAAAGCAGGCAGATGAGTGATTACAGATCTTCCTTAGTGAACTTATGCATAAGCTTCATTTAAATCTTTTCAAAATTCAACATGTTTCTTAAGGAATACTTGTGTTAAATAACTTATTACATTTTTTTTAACCAAAGTCGAGCAGCCCTACTCATCAAGCAAACATCTGTATCTACAGAACTGCTTTTAATTTCTTCGTTTGATAAAAGCTATTTGAGTCCACCATACTGGCCTTTGGGAAACAGGAGATCTGTTTTGTTTTTTTGTTTTTTTACAAAATAATGAAAAAGAGAGAAAAGTGCCTCAATACAAAGTACAGATGAACAGTGGGTTCAGGGTGACTTTAAATCTTCTCCTTCAATCACGTTTTCTTTTGGCTTGACCTCATGTTTCCTAATTAGTGAGACTGCTGGAGAGTCAGGTCTCTCAAATCTCACCCTCTTAACCCACCAACCTTTGATGTCCTAAGCTTGGCTTCGTCTTTGGGACCCCGGTGCCCTACCTGATCCCCACAGGGGTCCTGGACCCACTACGCCCTTTATGATGGCTATTTGGGACACCATTCAGGCTGTGATGACCTTTCCTGCACCGACATTGCCTAGGGGCATAGAGGGAGGTGCAGGGAAACAACAGGGTGAATAGCCTCCACTGGAATAATCTTCGCACACTCAGGAGAAATAACGGCCATCGGGTTTGAAGGGACAGGGGAAGGCAACTGTGCCACCAGAACAACTGGACAGGACTGGATTTCTCTGTACTGAGTTTAACTTTTGTCCTTGTGGTTTTCCCCCTTTGCGTTTATATTATATTGCTCAACTACAATACATGTTCAGTTCTCTTGAAACCGACCATCAGTTAGGAAATTAGAGTAGTTATCAAATCGACTTTATAAAGCGGATTTTAAAACAAAGCTAAGCACAGAGTTGTAGAGAGAAATTGAGAGAAATAAGAATAAGAAAAATGTACAAAAATATTAAGACCACCAACAACTCAGACAAACAAAAGCTACTGAAAACATATATGGCTTACAAGTGTTGATAGAGGGAGCAAATATGATTGTGAGAGAAAGGTTAATCTCACTGGTAGGGCATAAAGCTTCGGCTTAAAAAAATATGGAGTGAAAATAAGAAAACCAGCAGAATCCGAACACTTTGCTGATAGTATTCACCTTCTTTTCTTACTAAAATTCAACTTGGATTTTTTGTTTTTGTTTTTATCATTAAAGATCAATTTATTTATTTATTTTTAAATTGCAGGATAAGGGGCGTGAGATCTTTTTATGCTTTTGAACTGGGGCTGTCAGAAAAAGTTCAACAACCACCTCAAACTCAAACACAAGCAGTTGTTATAAGGATCTCAGAGTCCTAGTGAGTGAGTTGGGGCAGAAAAGTTATGAAAGTAACTTTAAAATCAATTATGAGTTTAGCCAATCTTCTCATCTCTATGGCAGAGTAGAGATGAGAGACAGTGTGGACTGATGAATACCCAGGTACAGCGTGTTCATGGCACTGAGAGAAAGACTCAAAATTCACTGTGGAGTTTTATGTTTTGGTCTGGCATAAAGGGAAGATGTACAAAGCTCTTGTTTGGGTGCTGAACTAAAATTAAATATTTAAAATGTACACTGTCTTGCAGTGATCGTCTGACGTTGCACACTGTACCATAATATGCCTCTTTTTGATTAACTTGGAACAGAAATCACTCTGTGAACACTGAGCAGCATGTTCCAAAATATTTGTTTCTATGAGTGAAGTACATGCAGTACATAGAGAATATGTCTGCATCAAATGACCTATGAACTGCAAACCAAGTACAGTATATAGTGGTAAAAAAAAACCAAAAACAAACAAAAAAAAAAAACAGCCTCTGCTTAGCATCTGATAGCTGCAATATACAAAAACTATGAGTGTAATATCTGCAAACTAACAGCTGGTCCACTAATACTCTGCACGTGTGACACCATTTTATCTCTGACTCTTTGACATGAAGCTGACTATAGATTAGGACATAAGAGCTACTTATCAGTGTTCGAGGTTAATGTTTTGGTCTGGAATAAAGGAGAGATACACACAGCTCTTGTTTGGGTGCTGTACTAAAGTTAAATATTGACAAAAAGTACACTGCTTTGCAGTAATTGTCTGACATCACACACAGTACCAAAATACGTCTCTTTTTTGATTTTTTGATTTAACTCAGTCCTTCTCTGCGTGTGACACTGGGCAGCATGTTCCATAATATTCAAGTTGTTTCTGTGACCATAGTACGCACAGTACTTCACAGACTGTCTGCATCAAGAGAGCCATGATGTGCAAAGCAAGTACAGTATATACAGCTGGAAAATAACCCAGTCTAAATAAGAAATGTGAACTCTTAAAGCTTCGACAGCAGCCGCATGAGGCTGAGGTTCATTTTAATCCACAATACAAAGACATGCCTAGTAAATTATCAATGGTGCTTTCAGCAGGATTTGAGGTTTTCCATTTTCTCCCAACAAAACATGTGGCAACAAATGTTAGGCATGCCAGTTTATTTCCATAAAGAGAAAGCTGGCTCTTTTTCAAAGGATTAAATGCTTTCAGTTTTAGTTTTCCTGCTTTTACCTTTGTGTTTGTTTCTTTGTTTTACTTTTGTTTCATTAAAAATTTTAGTATCTTTTCTTTTGATTTTGTACTACTTTTAAATTCTAGTTTTGCACGTTGCCTAGTAGCTTTTCTGTGAAAAGTCTTACATAAATTAATACTGCTTGTTTGATTTTGTTGTTTTCTTTGAGAGAAAATAAATTTCAAGGTGATCTACCAGCTAGATTCTGAGACACATTATTTAAACTGTACAGTTTATCCAAAATGGACCATTCTTCAGTATCTGTCACTGAAAAACTTACAAGGTCATCAAACTCTTTATGAAGTCATCTTTATGAATCATCCTCTGTGGACCATGATCCTCTCTATCAATTTATGAGGGCAATCTAATCTCTGTTAAAGTATTTTATTGGCTGACCACTGGTGGGGCACAATAACTAAGCACTGATGCATTTTCTAACCCAGTTCATGTGGCCAAAGAGCCACTGACCAGCTTGATTGGCTCTGTGTCAGACAGTTTATTTAGTGATAACAGCAAAAACACTGGCTCTGCTCTTTGTCTTCCTTTCAGTCACTGTACTTTGGTGTGCGACACTAACAAACCACTTTTGCTGCAGCTATGCCAATGATCAACAGCATTTACCTTTCAGTGATTCAAGAAGAAATTGATACAAAAAACACTCAAAACAAAGTCCAGAATTGCTCTGTTTCTGTACACACAGTATAATCTGCTGTTTTAGGCATATAAGATGTAGGGATGTGTTCTGCAGTACTTTCATGTAAAAAAATGAGCTGCTATGTTGGCTGAGTCAGAATAAACTAAACTTAGCACAAAAACTAAGGAAATTTGGTCGATTATTTCTTTGTTGTAACAATGCTTCTTGGCAATAAATTTCATGCTGTTGGAAAGCCTGTTTATTTCCCTTTAAATGGTGCCACATTTGTGGGTTGAGCAGCAGAGTTGAGTATGTGGTTTGCACCCATGAAGAACTTATTCCAAATCTTCTCTGCCAATGCCAAACAGCTTATTCTGCTATTGACTCTTGTTTGGTGTCGTTTATTGGATTGGATGATTGAAGTCTGAAGAAACAAGACATATTGCCAATTCAACAATTTATTCATTTAACAAACAGGGGCCTCAGTAGCATGTGGAAAAACCATACACAGCCACAACAGCCTGGCACCTCCTCCTCATGCTGGTCACCAGCTTGAAGTTGCCCTATGGCACGGGCCCTATCCAGATCAGTCAAACGTGGCATGCTTGGAGCAGACACCAACTGACCGCTGTAGCAGAGTTCATGCTCACAGGTGGTACCAGAAGCTCAAAACAAGAGTTTCTCTGCCAATGCCAAAACAATGTTTGGCATTGGCAGAGAAGATTTGGCAAGTTCTTCATTGGCGCAACCCACATACTCAACTCTGCTGCTCAACCCGCAAATGCATTTTCCTTATAAATGTGGCACCATT
>VUQI01028275.1:0-13063 GCA_015106735.1 Paratilapia polleni
TATGAACCGCCGTCTTAGAAATTTTAAGGATGAAAGCAACCCGACGCTCACTGTATCCCTCTGCCAGTAAAGCCAGAATTGAACCCTTCTTTTCCTCACACAAAACTTTTCATTTTTTTTTGGCATGGTCAATAGTTATTTTTTTTATTCCAGTTACTTTTGATGTACTACTAGCACTGTTTTTGCCATCCAGTTGGTCCTATTGCAAGAGGATAGTGATGACCACAGCAATGGTTTTTATACTTTTCCTCATTAAATAAGATTTGGTTCAGGTGATCACCTCATCAGTACCTTATTAGGTAGAAACAGGTGTGCTTATGTTGGAATTCAAGAGACACTGGAATGGAATGAATTGCCAGACCACTGCAGTGGTCTCTTAATTTTTTCCAGATATATATATATATACAGAGAGAGAGAGAGAGAGAGAGAGAAAGAGAAAAGACACTTCTTATTTCGTTTGTTTTGGCTAATTTCTGGAGTGAGTTTGCTCGTTTCAGTTAAATTTTGTTTGAAAAATCTACTTATCTTCAGTTGTAAATGTAAGACATACATAGCAGAAATGGTTATTTCCTACGACCCCTGAAGGCAGCAAAGGAACTGTAGTATGCGTCAGTTCCGCTGTAAACAACAAACTATGACCTCCGCTGCCCCCTAGCGGACAACCCCAAAATAACAAAATGACAGAAAACAAGTTGCAATGTAGTTTTTATTCGGGTCAAGTGAAGTGGCACTTACAAGAAAAAGACAAAAACAAAAAACCAGAAACAAAAGAAAAAACAGCACATATTTATTACAGTGGACATTCTGGTTTAGCAAACAGGTGTGGCTTACGAGAACATCTAAACAGATCTGAACCATTATTATTGTTAGTTAAGGTTCTCCAGCTTGCACACTTAATGTAAATCACTCAAAGTGAGGTCAACACCTTCCACAGAAGATGTTTTTCAAGTAATCTGTTGTAATTTGCTTTGATGTGACCTTTTTTATTGACTCAGGAGTTTGCATAAAGTCGGAATGAATGCAGTGTATAGAGCAGGGGTGTCAAACATGCGGCCTGGGGACCAGAACTGGGTCCATATTGGCTCACTGGATGGCTTTGTGAAAAATGCAGTGTAGTCAATTATTACTCTATTTTATTTATTTTAAACACACTGCATTTCCTTTTTGTTGAGATGCCTAAATTTAAATTTGAACTCTACATGCGAAGCTTTTGTCCCTTTACAGATCTATTGTGTTCAGGTAATTGCAGGCTGCAGATAATCTGGTTTCTAAATGGATCACTCACTAAATAAGAAGAATAATTTAACAAGTAGTAACAGGGGAGTGGGGTAATTAGTTTTATACATATACACAATTTTACTGGTCTGGCCCACCTGAGATTAAATTAAACTGTTTGTGGCCTGTGAACTAAAGTTTGACACCACAGCTTTAGAGTTTTTCCTCACAGTGGACATTTGACTTGAGCACATGTGTAACAACATCCCCACAGCTGGTGCTGCTGTCCGCTAAAGCTTCATCACCACTGCACAGTGGAACTCGACTTTACCCGCTTTTGGTACCAGATACTTTTCTCTAACTTTACCTGAACGTTCGGGGGGGTGGTTGTTACAGCAAGCGCTGCGTCAAACTGCCAATTTATATTAAGCAGGAATGATTTTTGTGTTTTTATGCCACCTCTTAGTATTTGCTCAGCTTGCTTAAAACACTGAAAATGGTCTTACCAAAAGCAGTGGCACTGTGAAGCGGAAATGAGGCCTTTTTAGGCAGCAGGTACACAGGTGAGGCCTTCAAGCAGAGGAGCACCTGGAAGAGGGTTTTTTTTTTGTTTTTTTAGTGCTTGTTAAAATCTGTGTTTTACAAGTCAAACTGTCCATTAAATAAAATGAAATGCACCGGGTAAGACTACAGAACTGAAGACAAATAACATGAATATTTTCATTATGTAGTTTGAATAAACATTTGACATGTGTTCAATATGTGAAGAATCCTGCAAACACAATAAATAAATAAAAGACATTTTAAAAATGCCTTTAAACAGGAGCAACATGTGGCATATGTGCCAGTTTACACATGAAATGCTATGAGACTTAAAGCCAATGAAAGACTCAATCTGGGCAAATCTCCAGCTGACACGAGTACAGCCGTCCTGTTTTAAATCAAAACACACTACAGCAGCAAAGACACCTGCTCTCATTTGGTTTATAAGATGTTTTCCTTTGAGCCAGCTGCAACACTGCTGATGAGAAGCAATAAAAGCTCACAGTTACAGAGGCTTCAGGACGGCTGACAAGAAATACAGTACAAAGCATTAATTAGTTCTATGTTGATTCAATTAGCAGTTCAAGCTCAGGTAATTATAGTTTTTTTTAAAGGCAGAAATGTTTAAAAGCTCAAAGTTTAAATGAGTTGAATAAAAAAACTGGGATATCCTGGCTCTGTTATTGCTACGGGAACCTAATGACAAAAACTCAAAGGCAATGAGATAAAAACAACTTAACAGGAGAGTAACAGAATAAAAAGAAATCCAAAACCTTTGACCTGTTCACTCAGTCGGTCTTCTTCAAGTATGAGTCGCTGCTGTCCCTTTCAGTGGAAGTCGCCTGAGATACAAAATGTTTTACAGTACAGACAGCTGCAGCTTCAGCAGCACAGCAAAGCTGGAATACACCGATTCTCACAAAAAGCTTTAAGCTAAGAGAAAATAAATCATACTACTCTGCTATTTCGGCCGGATACATGGCCTAAAACTGTCCATACTCATCTTTAAATGGATTTGTGCAAAGCGAAAGATTACATAATTACTGACTGACCGAACACCATGAAGTAAATCTTTTCATAAGCTTTTCATCTAATGATTATAACTGAGCATAGCTCTAGTCAGATCTTTCCAGCTAACTCTCCAGCTGGGTTTAAATCAGTCAGTTATTTCTTTTTTTTTTTTTTTAATTATGCGGCTTATGAAGGTCAGCGTTTTCAGTAAAGGGACGTATATTTAAACATCACCTTTGAAGTTTCACAGGCTGCAGTTTCGGCAACAAAAACGCATCACTGGCAACATTATTAACACTAGAATCCGTCATCTTTCTCAATAGGTAGTTTAAAGTTTCATCTTTTTAAATTATAACTTACCGGTAAGTCATCTTCTAGAAGCATCCCACATCCTGCAGGATGGTTAACAACACTCCTGCAGGCTCCTTTAAAATTGGCTGTGAATTTTTAACCAAGCTCCTCACTGACTTCATCAGTCATTAAAAAGCTCGTTGCAAATGGGAAGCAGTTTGTACAGAATCACCCGACAAGTCAGGAGGATGTCGATGGAGCCGATCAGATCACAGCCGTCCCCTTCTTTCAATGGCCAAGTGCTTTTCTAACAACCCTGTACATCCATGACTGGTCCTCACTCCTCAGAACTCCATCCCCTCATCGCTTTCACACCAGTCGGATGGAGCATCGGTGCCGAAGTAACGATCTCCAAAATTACCTGAGAGGAAGAGCAGGTGAAAGGAGAAAAGAGACAGAAGAAGTTTGACTTTTCTTTAATGTGTCCTCTCCTTTAGGCTACTTTGGCAAAACACAATGAAGACCTGAAAATCCTGGAGACATTATTGCTAATAAAGATTCAGGAGAACTGAGACTATTGCTCAGATCTGGCTGGTTTTATGGCAAATCAATGCCTTATGAGTCTCAACTCATTCTGAGTTCTTATGAGTTTCTGCTTTGCTGCCATTGATTCACGAGCTAGATTATTGTCTGTGTATAGTGAACAGAGCTCTTCAGAGCAAATATTTAAGTTGTAAACATTTCATGCAATTTGTTATTAAATTATGACCATGAAAAAATACAAATGGCTAATAATCCATTTTAAACAAACACGGTTTCTTAATTACTTAAAACACATCTTGGACTTTTCTGTGCTGCACGTCTGGCCACGTCAGGTCAAACCAGGTGTTGCTAGATTTTCTCTGCACACTGGAGAGGTTGCATCCACAGAGAGCAACGCAGCAGCAGTTTTGTACCCTGCGTAATTCACAGATGATTTACCTTTTAATGCCTCTTATTGATCTACAGGTCACCCTTTTTCTTTAGCCTTCCACCGTCTGCCAATAAAGGCTAAAAATAAATGTTAAGGCTTTGTACTGGTGTTAAAAAAAAACAAAAAACTAAGCTGTTGAGCTCCTACAGCAGTGCAAGGTCAGTCAACTCCCCTTATTAAGGTCTCTGACACACTCCTTGTTTCAGTAATAAAACCAGAGGTGATGTGTTTACTCTTCAGGACACGACACCCTAGAAATAACCCAACATCACCTCTCAGAGTCTCTTAAACTTTCTGGCACAACCTTATGACACTGGCCAGTTATGCTTAAAAGTCTACAAATCATTAAAAGTATAACTTTTTTCACCCAGATGATGAATGGACTTGGATAAACAGCTCTTTTTATACAAAGGTAGAGTGCATGTCCTTACCGATGCCTGGTATGATGTGGAACTGGTCGTTGACCTCCTTGTCCACGGCGGTGGTGATGATGCGGACTTTGGGGAAGGCGTAGGCCACCGAGTGAACGCCCATCTCAGCCATCAGCAGAGACAACAGAAAGATCTTATCCTCGGCTACATCATGGTCCTTCACAAGGAAAAGAAAACAGAGAGAAAGGGCTCAAAATTAAGAATGCTGATTTGTTTGTGCTACAGACGGGCGTTAGAAAAAAAGAAAACCAACACCAGCCTGGCTTAATGCGTCACATGGAGAGTCTCGATTAAATGATGACCTGAGAGGAGCCTGCAGGGTCCTATGAAGCATAAAACAACTCACCTGGAGCACTTTGAGTTCTACAGGTGAGTCGGTGACCCTCTGCACCATATTACATTTTGTTTCACGCCTTTGTTGTCCTAGAGCTAATCAATACACTGTGTTTATACTGCATATTACTACCAAACACACCTATTGCAGTTGCTGAGGTCATTTCTGGGAAGGTGCATTTGAGGTTACAGCGGAGATTTACCATAGTGCTACAAATCAAGCATTAAACTTAAATATGTTAATTTTTCTCCAACACTGAAGAACACTTTTCACTAAGGTTAATAAGCCGAGAGTGTTTGTAAATGAGAGCTGTGAAACTGTTGTGCTGACCTACCAGCAGAACTCTGACGGCCATGAGCGCGGCAGCTCCGGTGGACACGGTGCTGTCCATCAGGATGACGTAGTCTTCGCTCATGTCTTTAGGCAGGCGAAGGTAGTGAAGCTGAAGGAAGGAACATTGTGGGGAAAATTAAATAAGTCATTTATTATAGTCAAAACAATAAGACCAAGTGTTTTGGATCACAAAACACCCTCTTGTTTAATATCCTGGAGCTATGACAGTTAACTGAACATCCTCAATGTTTTTCTACTTTCTAGAAAGATTATTACCATTTCCACTCCTTTTGGAAGATGTGGGACAACCACTCAAAGAAAAACATGTAGAAGAGACAAGATCTGACATCTGAAATCTTGTTTTTAATGCCGCCTCACTTATAAAAAAGTTTTATAGCAGTGCCTGAAACACACACACACACACACCTCTGGCTCTCCTGTGTCATGGTTGGTCTGAATGAGGATCTTTCCAAGTCTGATGTCTTTACACACAGCCATCAGAGCCTGCTCCATAGTCTCTCCGGCCCTCAGGATAGAGACACCAGTTATCTGGAAAAACAGACATTTTCCTTTGGTTCACTGGAGTAATGCAGCTTATCTGGACCACAGATCACTAAAGGGTTTGAAATGGAGCATCTGCATGAAAACATCACATTTCTCCAGATCTTCACATATGCAGAAAATTTGGTTTCACTTTGAAAAGCTAACCAAAAGTGATTTTTCACCATTGAGTGTGAAAACACATTTGACATACAGCTTGTCCCCCCTCTTACTGGCACCAGATTTGGTCTCTAAAGCCCTTTTCACATGGCTCTAGTATTTCCTGGGCACCCTTAGTAGTTTTATCCAACTAAAGGCATTTTTTTTTTAAATGCTTCAGAGGCCAGTTGCTAAGTGTGGGGCTGTTTTTCCCCCGGTGGTTTTCAGAATATGACGTGACTATACTCTAGAAGCTAGAAGCCTAATGGTTCTCCATTTCTGACATGGTTAGTGAAGAAAATTCTGCTGGAAGGTGATCTGGTTTGTACATTCATGTTTATCAACATCTCAAATCAAAATTCAAACACACTGTAATGATAATGAACTTTTAATGTCATCTGAAAAGCAGACTTACTCTGTTACCGCACAGCCTCTTCCCCTCATAGATGCTACCCTGTGGCGTCTCCACAGACACTGACTGCAGAGGAAGAACAAGATCCGAGGGAAACAAAAGGAAATTAAAGGCTGTAATTGAATCAATCTTGGCAAGAGTCGCTGCTGCTAGTACTGCTATTAAGAATAAAATGCAAACATATTACAGAGAACAAGCAACAGTGGAGGAAAATGTGCTCTACAGGAGTAAGAGCAGGAGGTCAGTTAAAAGTCTTCACACAAAAACTCACCTTGAGAGGCAGGAAGGAGAGGGCATGTTCTATCAGGAGCCTCATTAATCTCTTGGAGTAGAAGATAAACTCATCTCGGTTAGTCTCCTTGTTCCTACACAAACACACACACAGAGGGCTGGAGCAAACCGGATGAAAACCACAGTGTGTCCAGTAAAAAAATGCTTCAACTCGTATCCGTACTGGCAAGTACAGAGAACTGGTTGCTTTTTTACACTGGACTAAGTCGTGGAGTGTGCAATTTATTTTTGACAGCAAAAATTCTGTTTAAAATGACAAAACAATTATGTAGATAATTATACTATCATTGGTGTAAAAGCACCTGTCTCTAGATAGCTGGATAGAACAAGCCCTTCATATCTACTCTTGTAAATATTGTGGTTTAACCCCTTATGGACGCTTCAAAATGCTTCTGGGCTGAATGCAGCCAAGGTGGCAAAAACACAAATCAAAAAGATGAATATTAGTGAAATAAAGGACAGCACCATAACATTAACAATCTCCTGTTTGATTATTTTTCTTACAAACATTCTATTCATTCAACGTAGTTTCATTCAGTTCTTTCTCCTGGTGGTCCACGCCCCTCTGTGGCCTACCAGTGGTGCCCACCCAACTAGTGGGCATCACCTTGTTATAGAAGAAATACTGAAACGTGCTTTTCTTCTTATTTATTACTGTAAATGTGCAGGAGATGTGTTTATTACAATTAAACAGTTAATTATAATAACTTACTATTAGAGAAAGTGCTTCACTGAAATGCATGGAAATATCCTGTCCTTTAGAAAAGTCCTTTTTCTTTTGGATGCTTAAGTGACACCCACTGCAGGCTTGTAAAGTGAGGGGTGATTCAATTGGTTGCACTCTGCAATCTCACCACTAGATGCCTCTAAATCCCACTGGTCCTTCAAGCATTTTAAGAAGGTGCTTGCAAAGTGTGTGTGTGTGTGTGAGAGAGAGGGTGTGTTCTGACCTGATAATGGTGTGCATGCCGCGGACCTGTGGCGTGCTCTCCATCACGCTGAGGGTTTTGGGTAAAGGCTGACCCTGGTGAGCCGAGGCCAGAGCAGATCTGTGGGAAACGAACACACATGCGTGCATCCAAAGTAAGTGATGTGTGCACCTCAGGAATAACACAGCATCATAAGACTTCCTTCAACTAAAGACTTTTTTGCGTATCAGCTAATCAGTTCATTTGATTAATTTCTCATTTTGCCAACTTTTTATACCAAATGTAATCAATTTAGGAAAATTAATAACATTCAAAATGATTCTGAAAGCAAGTTTTGATCATTGTAGCTACCACATGGAATTATTGCCTGTCATCATGCAGTATCGTTCATTATTTCTTTGCTAAAAAACACACAAAAGGCACAAACACAACTGAAATCACAGATGAGTGTTTTAGGTTCAGTAACAATAAACACTTCAAAACGCAGGGTATTCTACAGCCTCTCAGGTACTTGTTGAAAATATTTGGTTGATACACTCAGTTGTGTGATTATATTTATTTTGATATGTAAGTGGCATCTAATTGTAATCCTGAGGACGCTTCATAAATTTATCTCTGACAATGTAGGAAATTGACTAAACAACTGTCTTTGAAAAAAAGTAAATAACACTAGTTAATAATTAGTTTGAACGTGGATCCACTAAAATGTTACATGCTTCAAATTTCAGGTTTCAATTTCATTAACTGCCTTGGAATACCTAATTCCACTATTTATGTCTGATTTTTAGTCACTAAACCACACGTAATGACTAGATGCCAGCGCTCACACAACACAGAACAATGCTGACAGGGGTTAAATTAAGAAGCTGTAAGCATCAGAAACACTACAACAAGCCACTGCATACAGTGCACTGCTTACAAAACACCAAAGACCATGTTTTAAAGTTAACTGACAGGAGGCTGGTTTCACAAAGATAAAAATAAGGTGTTCCTTTTGAATTAAAATTGGCCACAAATTTCATGGATTACACCACTCTGTGTAGCTATTAAATGTGTTAATCAGGATTAATTTCACAATAAACATGTTAGTTTGATTCTTGTAACCAGGTGGCACTGATTCTCATGCATGTAGGCCACTCCAGCATCTTTGTGCAACTGGCACCACATTTTAGGGTTAAACGAGCCGTATGATCTAAAAGCAAAATAAAAGAAAGAAGACGGTTTTGTTGTGACAGCTTCCAGTTATTTTAGAAATCAATCATCAGGTTCTTGTCAAAACACATAGAAGCTCCAACACAAGCAACCCAAGGTGCTGGTACGTCTGCTCTGAGGTTTCTCTACTGAATCGATTCCTTCAGGTTATGTCTGCTGCTAAGTTTGTTTTGTTTTTTCTTTTTTAAATCTATATAAATCGAGTAGGAGGATATGAAAGTTGTTGCCATTATATTACCCAAAAAGCAGCTGGATACTGTTTTAAGAGGTGTGACCAAAAACTTATAACAGGTCCATATATGTTTAAAAAAAAAATTATATGGACCTGTTAAATTCGATTTAAATTTGGTCAGTCTTACTTTGAAGATCATCTTCTCGCCCAACCATTTTTTTTTTAGGCTGCTACCTTTACAGCTCTCAGTGGAAGTCCTGTTATGACTCCTTGTACTTGTGCGAGGGATGAGAACTGGACCTCTTCAAGTGTGTACAAACAGCAATGCTTCAATGTGAATTTTAGGAAGTGGACAAAGCTGCAGGAAGGCAAATCTGGTAAATGGAGCAGGTGGTGAGTGAAAATTGTTTTGGTATGACCAATAAACTCTGTTTCCAATTTGCTCATAGCTGGCATGAGCTGTCATGCTGACACAAACCACAATTCAGATAGTTTTCACTGAATGTTCTCCTTCAGATGCATCAGGACACTGACCATCTAATCCCAGGGGACAATTTATAGTGTACAACCTCAAGACTGTTAAAAAAAATAAATAAATAAAAAAAAAAAAGGCTCCCCATCTGGCTCCTCACCTGTCATGCTGCCTTCAGGCTTGAAAACATTGGATTCTTCAACTAAAAATTGTTCACACTCTGTGCAAGTTTAAGGTCTGTGGTCAGAGCAGGACTTCCAGGTCTTTTTTGACTGCACCTTGTATTGCCAGATAAAATTTTGTAATCAAATTTTTCAATGTGTGCCATCACCTTAAGGCCCCAAAAGTAAAAACAATGAATGCAATCTTAAAAACAAACAAATGTGGCACATACACTGTCAAACACATGCTGCTCAAACTATTCCTTTAGATGCATGCTTTGCTCCTAAAATACCAAGCTTGCTCTTGTTTTAGCACATAGCCTTGCAGGTTAGTGGTTTTCAGCTAAAGATTTGTGCGTTGTCACATTTTGGTAATTTAAAGGCATGAAAGCCAGCAAACAAGTTGGCTTAACTACAGTTAGAATATGCAGTGCATATCTTAAGTTAAAAAGGCCAGAGTGCATCAAATCTACAAGACTACAAATCTATGTCTTTAGAAACTACAACAGTGAAAGAAAACGCATGAGGTGAGGCTCACATATCCCAGCGGAGCTTCCTCTGAAGAAGGTGACATATATGTTTGGTGAGATTAAATGTTTAAAGGTGAAGGCAGGAGGAAATACAAAGGAAAAAAAACACAAAGGGACAAGAGGAGGAAAAAAACATGGAGGAGAAAGGAAGAGAGAGAGAACAGTATTAGCAGTGAAACAGCTTCACTACATCACTGCTGTGCAACACCCAACAAAAACACTCTAGCTCCGCACTGAGGAGCACGCTCGGTTCAATTTATCTCATAAGTGGAGTTCATTTCAGGTGACTCAACTTTAGAAACTGAAATTAGTTTCCGTAAATCGATCTCAAAGCCGTGAGGGCAGCCTGAATTCCTCCACATTTAACAAATCCATCTGAGAACCGACTTTAGATTCACAGTGCTGAACCAAATCAGATTAACTCACTCAAACTTCAGCTGAAGTGGGTTTGCAAATCCATCTTGCTTCATGTGTGAACTCGAGCAAGCAAATAATTGATCTTTCATCAGCTACCTGCACCTTTAGGTGTTTATCAACCAAAAACATCTGCCAGCTGCTTTCTATGAAGTCACAGGCTTTGCTGGGCTGGTTGCACATTGGTGTGGTTATGTGTGAACATGACCTAAGGAACTTCAGGAAACTAGTGCATCTAACTTTCAAGCAAATGAGGATATTAAGAGTTAATAAGCATTGTTGTGTCCATGTTTGAAGACAGTACGCAATGACTTGTCTGTGTTCTTTTGACCATTCATGTTTGCACAGGATTTGGTTGGACTGAAGCAAAAAGTCCATGTGAAGAGAAAAGAGGCACTTCCTGTCAATATCAGTTTTTATTAGCTATTTTTTGTTTTATCCATCCATCTGTTTTCTTCCACTTATCCAATTCAGGGTCACTAGAGGGGTGAAGCCTATCCCAGCTGTCACAGGACAAGAAGTGGGGCTAACTCAGAGACAGACAACCATTTATGCTCATGTTAACACGTTCAGCCTATTTAGAATCACCAATTAATCTAACAAGCTTGTCTCTGGACCACGGGAGGAAGCCGGAGTACTCGAGGAGAACCTACACAGGCACTATACAGAGGAAGTGGGCGGCATGGCGGTACGGTGGTTAGCACTGTTGCTTCACAGCAAGGACGTCCGGATTTCGAACCCACCGGACAGCTGGGGCCTTTCTGTGTGGAGTCTGAATATTCTCACTGTGTCTGCACGGGTTCTCTCCAGGTACTCCGGCTTCTACCCACTGTCCAAAGACACGCTTGTTCGGTTAATTGGTGATTCTAAATTGGCTGTGAACATGAGCATAATTGGTTGTTTGTCTCCGTGTTAGACTGGCAACCTGTGCAGGGTGTACCCCGCCTCTTGCCCTATCACAGCTGGAATAGGGTCCAGGCCCACTGTGACCCTAAATTGGATAAGAAGCGGAAAATGGATGGTAGCTATTTTTTAATTTACCTGAATTTGTAAGCAATGATGGTACACAAAACTGGAAGTCTTGGCACAGATATCTCCTGGCTACATGGAAGCCCTGAAATATTATCTGTTGTCCCCAGAGACCAAGTCAGCTGACCAGATGATGTGGTCCTGGATTGCTTTTGATCCCATTTACTGCCAGGATTTTTAAAAATTAAGGAAATATAATTTTCTTTTCATTTTTTCAATTTCCAAAATCCTGGATAAACAGTATTTAAGTATTTCTAATCTTTTCCCATTATTTATTATCACAACTTCTAAAATATAACTATTATTACTGCTTTTAAACGACTTAAAAGAAAATATTCAAACTCACTATTCAGGTCACATACTGTAGTTAAGGGATGAAATGACCCTGGTGGTATTTCGGAGCTCAGTAAAGTGGCACAGTTCAAGAAATACAACAGCTAAATAAATAAAAAAGTGTCATTATTCATCACAATTTAAATGACCTGGAACAGCTGGAGCGCTGACACTTTTGAGATGTCAATGACATTTTTATGATGTTTAATGACATGCTGTTCTTATTTTGATCGATAACTTGAAACATAGAGGCATACTTCTACTGTAACAACAATCACTGAGTAAAGAAAGAGAAAGAAAATAGAGATGTCTGCACTCACAGTCAGACCAGAATGAAATGAAGTTTGGACAAAAATACAATTAACTGAAAGGCAGAACAAGCACTGACATGTATAGTAATTTGCCATTAGAAAATAACTAAAAACAAGACAGTTGTTGTTTTGTCTTTGTTATCAAATGAGGTATTATTGAAAACAACATAAAAGAGCAGAAGAAGAAAAAAAAAAAGGAGGAGTCAGAATATGTAGTAATAAAAAAAGCACCAACAGTCATACCTCACATTGATCTCACGCTGGAATGGTTACACAGCATTCAGCCAGGCAAGGAGGGGTCGTGCACGTACAAGGAGACACACACACACAGACACGTGTGTGCAAACAGTGAGAAACATAAGAAAAACAAAACATGAGATAAGCTGCTCCTGAGAAAAAAGATCATCCACAACATAAACCCCTCCCCCCAAAAAAAGCCCAAAATTCAAAGCACAATAAATGTTTGACTTTGGAGAGTCGTACATTTGAAAAAGACAAACACTTCAAGTGTGAACTTTAATTTCATGTTTGACTGGACACGAGTTTAACAGCATCATACATCAGCTTTTTATGACCATTTCATTTTACTGTAGAAACAACAAGTGAAAACTGTCAGTTTATTTAAATTCAAAATAATCTAAGTCTAAAACAGCAGTCGTGTAAGAAATGCTTCCTTCATGAAGACTATAATATTCAGGTTTTGTTTAAACTAAACTAGAGAGGTGTTGATTTAACTATTAACAATTTTTAGGATGCAGATTTGGGTAAAGCTGAACTATACGAGCACCTTTATTCTTCAACACAGCCTGAACTCTCTTAGGAAAGCTTTCTTGCAATTTCTGTAAGTAGTCTTCAGGAATAGTTCTCCAGGCTTCTTGAAGGACTTTCAAAGCTCTTCTTTGGATGTTGGCTGCCTTTTGTTCTGTTCTCCATCAAGATGATCCCACACTGCTTCAATAATGTTGAG
>VUQI01028278.1:0-20783 GCA_015106735.1 Paratilapia polleni
CTGATGCCAACAGACTCAACAAATTGATCTGCAAGGCCAGTAACGTTGTGGGGATGGAGCTGGACTCTCTGAAGGTGGTGTCTGAGAGACGAATGTTGTCCAAGATGAGGATAATATTGGACAATACTTTCCACCCACTCCATGACGTGCTAGTCAGTCACAGGAGCACGTTCAGTGAGAGACTGAGATTACCTAAATGCACCACTGAACGACACAGGAAATCATTCCTGCCTGCGGCTATCTCTCTGTACAATTCCTCCATCTAAAACACAATTACACACTGCAACAGTTGTACACCCTAATATCTGCACACCCTTTACAGAGATCTAACTTTTTGGCCAGTATTATAAGAGGGAACTTCAACCTCAACTTTATTTTCATATTCAAATTATATTCAATTTTTAATATATTGTGATATTTATTAGAGGTATTTGGAATGAAACTGTTCTGTAATATATTGTTCTATTTTGTAATAGTTGGTACTTAAATTGTTCTTTACTGTCATGGAGCAACTGTGACCACATAATTTCCTCTAGGGGATTAATAAAGTATTTCTGATTCAGATTCAGATTCTGAACTTAATTTTAGCAAAACTAATACTGAAAAAAATTAGGACCATCTGACTGCTTGTGTTTGGTCTTAGCTAGAATTCATGGACTCACCACCTTGGTTTAAAGCTAAGCCCTTTAGCCTTCACGTTTTGAGAACTGACAAGAAAAGGGGAATGATGTTTGTTTAAGGATATGTTTTTTTAGCCATTCTTATCTTAATATATGTAGCAGAACACTCCACATACTGGCAAGCTGGATTTTTAGTTCTAATAGTGTTTTTTTACTTTGGGATCAAAACCTGGAATTTGTAGTTTCGATTAGTTTTTCTGTTATGGCCTGACAAATGTGATTAACGCGAACAGCTGGTATATATAAACATCCAGCAGACAACATTAGCATACATTTGGTTCTTCCTGAACTGCTGATTTATCCTCACCAACAATGTTTAGCTGCTAAACCCTCTACCATGCTTACCAGCTACTAGTTAAATGTTGCTGGGCAGACATTGCACACTGGCTTTATCAGACAACCAAAACCTCGAGCTGATAGAAGGTAAAATGCTGAGAGTAACTGCACACAGCAACACTTTCACATTAAACACAGTATTTAAGCCTTTGTTAATAAAGAAATATTGATTAATATCCCTTCAAGGCTTTCCATAGACAAGTGTAAATTATTGGTGAATAAATATGCGTCTTCACTGCATTATAGTCATATTAGATAGTAGATGGAACTAGAGCACCATTCCAGTCACATACAGTATAGCTAATACGTTCACATAATTAAAGATGTATCTTTGCACATATGTATACATATAGTATTTATTTCCTTGTTTTGAAGGAAGCCTACATGACACATAAATAAAAACAGTATCATCTTGTTCTAGAAGAAGGAGGTAAGGGAACAAAGTGCCCTTCAGATGCCCGTATTGCACTGGACTGACGTCACAGGAAACTGGCTACACAGGGAGAGAAAGCTGTCAATAATGCCACTGGACGAGGAGCACAGTCCAGTTAATAATATTAAAAACTTGACAATCAAACAAAAGATGACAAATGGTGTTCACTTTTTGAATGTAGTGAATAACAAAGACACAGATAGCCAGATTCACAGCTAAAACAATGGGTACACATAAAGGACAATAAAGTAAATACACATTCCTTTCCTCATATTGATAAAGCCATGGGTATGCATAATCCTCTCAGTCAACATGGAATTCTACGCATGTGCAAAATCCTCATTTCCACTCCCATTTTATTGGAGACAGAGTGGACACGCCCCTCTCCATATAAAATCATTGGGTTCACCTCACTTTATTAGACACCGCATTTGAGACGTGAAGGAAGAAACTTAATTTTATATCTGAAAGTAGTGAAGAAAAACAAACATGGTACTGTTAGTCTCAGTTCTGCAGTCACAAACAGAAGAAAAACTACAGAAGGAAAAAGTAACCACGGATCAACTGTGAAGTTCAGAGTGAAAGACCCTGACAGCAAAAAAAAAAAACAAAACTCATAAATAAATAGCTGAGCTACAAACGAGTGCATTGGTTCACACAAGGAAAACAGACCATTAGGCATAGCTGCAGCTATTTTATAGCATCTGCAGTTAGCTACTAACAAGAAGAAGCCAGATAAAATTTAGTACAGATAATTATTTCCAAGTCCAAATGCAAGTACGAATGGTAAATAGATTTTGTACAGTAAACACATTGTATTTGTGAGTTTATGAACTGTACATATTTATATTGGTTGAGGAATGTATAAAATGATAATGAATGCAAGCTTGGTTTTTAAAAAAAAAAAGAGTTCATATTTTGTTAAGTTTCGTCTCCCTTTATTAATTTCCATCTTACCTTATTAGTCCTTTCTGGTCTCATGGTATGTTTTTGGATTCTTGTTATACTTTGAGCTTTGGTTTCTGTTCTCATTGTTATTCTTGTGATGTTGAGTTTTTGTGACATTGTTTGTGTTGTAAGCTTTTGGTACCTTATTTGATTTTACGCATTTAGGGTTACGCATTAAAAACTACTTGGTTAGGGTTAGGCAATTAAAATGTACTGGGTTAGGGTTACAAATTACACACTACTTCATTAGCTTCACAAAAATATCAACATTTGCTTGAAAATATAACACCTGTGGCATATTTCACAACTTTGTTTTCTTTGTTGCCATGGTGACACCTGCCTGCTTTTTCGACAAAAAAAATTTGTGAAGCTATGAGCTTCTGCTGCTACTATTAGTGATGTTAGCCATTTAAGAGCAAGGTTTGGGGTGCCACTGCTTGTTTCCCTGCAAAGATTTCAGGTAGTAACGTTCATGGTAGAGCGCGACAGTTCTTTAACTATAAAATGTATATTTTAGCCAAGTATTCCTATGTCACAGCTGGATATAGGTAGTCAGCAAAAAATCTGTGCATACAATGACAAAGTGAGTGCTAGATGTGAGTAAATTTCCAAAAATTTGTACTTACAAAAGGCTGTAATGGAAACAGTCTTGGTGAATAAATATACATACATGTACATGATGCACATGATTGAAATGTGTGGAGTTTCGCTTGACATTTAACTGGTCTGCTTCAATTTACATCACATTTATAGAGTGTATGCTTCATCCACAAAGTTTCACTGACACTCGACTGGAGAATTAATGCAACCAACTATTTGTCACAACAAACCAAGTCCTAATAAATGTATTTGCATAATAGTAAAAGATGGAGACACGCTTTCATTTGCACTTTCTTTTACAAATTTTCTTTGTTAAAGTTTGTATGGAAACTGAGCTACTGCCATTTCTGTGACTTTTTGTTTTGTTTCCAGCTCATTCCAATACCCCTGATCCTCCTCCTGCAGTGGAAACACTCCATGAATTTCCAGTTCTATTATATTAATTTTTCTTTTAATTGACTTTCATGGATTTGTACCAAGTTTGTCAAATGGCAAATAGAAAAAACAAAAAAAACAAAACAAAAGAACTCAGCAGCCTTTCCTTGCTTTGGCAGAAGGGAAACGTATGATGGTCTGTCTACAAGGTTTCTTTAAAGGAAAGTGTTCCGATTGGCCGGTGTACCTTGACTGACCAAAATTACATCCTGTCCTTGCCTCCTTCTTCTGGCTATAAGACATAACCAGACGTCTGTGTGATTTAATCAGGGAAATGGTGTCAGTGTCCAGTCAGCACATTTTCTCATAGGGAAAACCGAGCTGGGAGATTAACCTTGTATATGTGGTTAGAACCTTGTATTTAATATTAATGGACTAATGTTCATTTCCCATGAGACATTAAAGATAAGACTTTTACGAGAAGGGGATAAATCAGACACTTCCACTGAAGACTATTTCTTGTGTAATGAATTATTAAGGTGTTGGGGGGAAAATAACAGGCTGTGGGTTCCTACACTGTGGATTCATTAGGTGATAAGTACTGGCTAGCTTGCTTTTTAGCGCAGATCTTTCATCATCCACAGGGACAGAGGTGGATTAGCGTACGGCGATTTTTTATTTTAGCTCTTATGAATTATGCTTAGCTGTGTAACAAACATCATTAGTTACTGCTGCACTTATCACATAACTTGGGATAACCTTTCATCTCATTTGTGGGCAAGGCTCTAGCAATATTGCAATCCGGTGCAGTGTAAAGACACACCATATATTTTCACAGTGGTCCCTATGCCTGCCAACACTGCTGTAATAGAGAACCTCTGTTTTATGTCCTGTAACTCCACCTTCTGTCTGCATAATGACTTATGTTGTAGCTCCTGTGTGGTTATTACAGCAGTTAAATATATATGTTATCATGAAGATAAAAGACCAATTCCAGCTGGAGCCCCCACCTGCCTGCTTCTGCACTGTCATGTCACTGAGAGGAAGAGGTTGCGAAGACATTCTCAAGGCAAAGAAGAAAATCTTCCCCTCAGAGCAGAACAACCAGGTGCTTTCACCCCTGGGCTTGTCCATGTGTATAACTGTTTGGTTAGCCAAAGGCAAAGCTGAAGGAGGTTAATTTGAGGTTTAACGGTAATATCTGTGTTATCAGGGGGAGTCTGGCAAAGCTCCCTCTCCCCAGTAACTCCTCAAGCTCAAATCTGCAAATGAAGGTGCCCTGCTACATTTTAATGATGTGCACTTTGGCAGAGGAACATTTATCCTCCCTGGGAAGGAGGACAAATATGCAGCTTTTCTTCTAGGTCAATCAAGATGAGTTTAAAAACTGCAGTCTCCCTCCCATGTGCTGATGTTTCCATCCAATGATGTGAGAAATGCTTAAATGTAAAAGATCCTTTCCTTCACGCTCAAGTAGGCTGAGATCCTCCCGTTCACTGTGAGGGTGCTGTGAGTGTCGCCGGCAGAGCATGAGGACTAGACTAAATAGACTACCAACTTTGACAGGGGTTATTTGGCTAAACTCACATTAATATTTCATTAAATAAATAGGAGGCATACATTCATATTGTCAATTATGCACACAGTTGTGCTTTCATTCATACACACCTATCTTCACAAACAGTTCAATTTACATTTAAGACAGTACGGCAAGGGGCAATCTAACATATATTTTAAAAAAGCCTATACACTCGTCCACTTTACAGACTGCACAACAAATTCAAAAACAAATACACCAACACACTGTCTCAAGGTGCACAACAGGGCTTATGAGCTCACCACACACTGGGACTGTTGGAGTCACCAGCTGTGAGTGCAGAATGTTCTCAATACATTTCCATTTGCTTTGCCATTCTCAAGTGAGATCAAGCTTTAAGGGCATCTGCACAAGCTTATAAATGACCTCCTTTTAGCTCTAAAGAGACATGAGGGGTACTTCCAAAGTCTGACTTGCAAAGACCCATCTGCTCCAAAATCGTCAGGATAGATGTCAGTCTCCGTCAGCTGCTTAGCCCCAGTGGGGTTAGTGTCCTCCTCAGTCATGCTAGTTAACCTCTATCCCTGCACATGCACTAATCTTCTGTTAACCGAATCATTAGCTTAAGATTGGTTATTGCAGATGACTTATTGCTGATGTGGGTGCTTAGCTTTTTCATCACCAACCTGTATGACTTCATTTCACTTAGTGTTGTAAAAGTATGCCAGTAGATTTCAGCTGAGGGGGCACAGTGACCTTTTTGGATGGCCCGCCTACATTGCCCCTATTTATAGGGATTAAATTAATGAGCATACCAGTCAAATGTTTGGACACAGCTAAGGTTCAAGAGTTCAACAAAACTGAGGACATCCAAACTACAAAATCACACATAGATTTGTGTAGATGTCTTTTTCAAATGCTGAGAACTTGATCTATTTCATAGTTTTAATATCATTAGTTTTACAGCAGATAGACTAAAAATGGACAAATCCTGCAATGAGTAAGACTAGTAGGCTGGTAGATCTTTGGCTTGTAGCTTCCAAAATGAGTCATAGGGCCATTAATATTTTGTGTTGTGTGAAAACACTTAAAGCTGCAGATATTTCAGTTCATTTTTGCAAATACTACATTTAAAACAGGTAACTCTGTAACCCTGCTACTGGTCATATGCAAAGAACATACAAGGAAGCTAGTAAAGAGGCTTTCAGCCATGTTGAAAACTTTGCTTATTGCAAGCAGATTATGTTTGTTCCATGACAAAGCCATAAACTTCATCCTGCTGAAACTGCCACACGATGCACTGAGTTTAAGAAATAAGTCTCTTGCAAACAAATTCTGTATAAATCATCTTCGCCAAGTGTTGCTACCATCTTCAAACTTTCAACAAAGCTCAAAAAACAGTTGCTGTTTAAAGTGCACATGCTCTTCATGTTATACACTCACTGGACACTTTATTAAATACACCTTGCTGGTACTGGGTTGGACCCCATTTTGCCTGGCATAGATTCAACAAGGTGCTGGAAACATTCCTCAGAGATTTTGGTCCATATTGACATGATGGCATCATGCAATTGCTGCAGATTTGTCAGTTGCACATCCATGATGTGAATCTCTGTGGTGACTGTGGAGGTCATTTGAGTACAGTGAACTCATTGTCATGATCAAGAAACCAGTTTGAGATGATTTGAGCTTTGCGACATGGGTCATTATCCTGCTGGAAGCGGCCATCAGAAGGTGTGGTTATAAAAAGGATGGACATGATCTGCAACAATACATCACCACCACCATCAACCATTGCAGGATGGATCCATGCTTTCATGTTGTTTATGCCAAATTCTGACTCTACCATCTGAATGTAACAGCAGAAATTGAGACTCATCAGACCAGGCAACATTTTTTTATCTTCTCTAGTCTAATTTTTTGTGAGCCTGTGCAAATTGTAGCCTCAGTTTCCTGTTTTTACCTGATGGGAGTGGCACCTGGTGTGGTCTTCTGCAGCTGTAGCCCACTTGCTTCAAGGTTTGACATGTTGTGCATTCAGAGATGCTTTTCTGCATGCCTTGGTTGTCATGAGTTGTTATTTGAGTTACTGTTGCCGTCCTATCACCTGAAAGTAGTCTGGCCATTCTCCTCTGACCTCTGACATCAACAAGGCATTTTCACCCAGAGCACTGCTGCTCACTGGATAGTTTCTCTTTTTCAGACCATTCTCCGAGATGGTTGTGATCTATAGGGCTGATCTACAGTAGATTAGGAGTTTCTGAAATGCTCACTAAATCCTGTCTGGCACCAACAATCTTGCCATGTTCAAAGTCACTTAAATCACCTTTCTTCCCCATTCTGATGCTCTGCTTGAACTTCAGCAGGTTGCCGGACCATGTCTACATGCCTCAACGTGTTGAGTTTCTGCCATGCGATTGGCTGATTAGATATTTGCATTAACAAGCACCTTAACAAGCGCCTTGAGGTGACTGTTGTTGTGATTTGGCGCTATATAAATAAAATTGAATTGAATTGAATTGAACAAGCGGTTCAAAAGGCATACCTAATAAAGTGGCCAGTGACTGTAGAGAACACATACCATACTGTATGCTAACCTGAAAATTGTGGTGCAGCCTGTACCTGTTCAACTTGCCTGTTTTATCAAACATGGTATGAGTTGATGTCTCCTCTTTATGATCCCTATCTTCTCTATGAAGGCTTTCCTTGCTAACGTGCTAAAGGAGTCATTAAAAGTTCTTCACACTGCACTCTAACTCCTCTACATCACGTTGGCCAAGTTAGTAAGAGACAATTTATCTGTTGAGATGATAAATCAGAGTAATTTGCTTGTTTACTTGATAATGCTACCTCTGTTTTCACACGTATCTGTGAATGTGTTTAGAGAGATCCTGTCTTAAAGCCTCAAGCTGCATGTTTTAGCTGTCACCATCTTGAAACAAGACGTGAAGAGTGAGGCACTGATCTGACTGAGAAACCAAGTGACATACTTCTGCATGTTCGTACTGTAATGGATGTCAGTCACAGGGTAGGCTCTCAGGCATACCCTGCATTATAGTGCCTCTAATGTGACCATAATGAACAAAAACATCATTTTGTATTCAGAGGCAAACTTATGGATTTATAAAAGACAGTGTTTATATCAAAAGGCTTAGACTTGCTGATTCGCCAAATCAGTAATTACTTTAATTTACCATCTCTATCTACACTGATGCTGTTCAGTAAATTTGCATGGAATATAAGAAGCTTGTTTACTCACAAGAGATTTTTCACACATTGGTGTGAGCATGTGAATGACTCCATAAGAAAGCAGCAGCCATCATGTCACATGACTTTGAGAGTCAAGCAGAAAACACACCAAAACCAAATGAAGGGCTGTCCCTGACATCAACAGGACTAAACAGTGCAGTCTTTTTTATATACAGTCTGTGTGGGGGACAACAACATACCATTGGTGAGTTAAATGAATAGAGTGTGATGAATTTTACGCAAAGGCAAGCAGAGGTAATAATGACAAAAAAGTATGTTAAGATATATATTAATAAAACAACAACAACAAAACAGATGCCAACGAGATTTGAACCTAGTGAATGACACCATAAAATACAGCAGACTTATGTTTGCATCTTTGTTTAAAAATTCCTGGTTCAGAAGCTATGTTAATATTTTATATACAGTCTATGGCAGGGAGATAAGAAGAGCCTGTAGGGGAACCAGTGAGAGGAAAATGTGGTTTTTCTGGTGAGGATAGAAATGAGACAGTAGCTGTGGTGTGGAGTTGTAGACAGAAAATAATAGTGATAGCTATTTTGACGCGGATTACTTGGCAGTTGTGTATTTTGGCTTTTAGTGAGCCTCAGCTACTTTGTCCAGTTTGATTGATGGGTTCTTTTTAACCATGTACGGGACACACTGAATGGCAGTGACAGACCTTCAAAAGTATATCAGGAGAAATTACAAGATACTACTTCCTCCTCTTTAGCTGTTGACACCCAACATGAATTGGCTCTTACTAGAAAGTCTTAGTGCATTACATCACTCGCCCACTGTGTCTGCTCATTAACTGATGATGACAGTGGATCATGCTGCTCCCGGATTTGGACTTTTCTGTATGTTGGCATTTTGGAGTGGGTCGGGTCTGGCTGTGCTATGATCCCCTTCCAATAGGGTTTCTCTTTGTGGCATTTCCAGAGGTCTATTTCTGATTGGGTCAAAATAAAGTGTCACTTTATTTTGCTATAAATTTTTATGCTTTAATCGCTTTTTAAGAAAATTTAACACTCCAAGAAGACATGAACTCAAAGATGACTTCAGCAAAATGGGGTATCGTACTTCTTTGAACAAATGTGATGACACTCTAATATGAGTTTGAGTATCATTACATTTGTTGTAATAACTGATGTTCTTTCCTTTAAAAAAAAAAAACAACCCTCAAAGCCTGATTGCCAGCCATGGCTGCTCTTCAGGGCAGAGATCTGTTAGAATGATAAATATCAAAGGACAGAAAAGAGTGGGAAGGGCCACAGAAGCATTTCTTAAGACTGAGACCTCAATCAGTCACCAGTGAGACAGATAAATGGGACAGAGGGATAAAATGTGGCACTCCTGCTTCACTCCAAAGAGAGGTCGCACGGCTAAGATCACTGCAAGAGTAATGTCAAACCTCCGGCTGGTATTTTGCAGGCACTGCTTATAAATGTGTTTTTCATGAGTCAAAGATAAGGATGTTGATCAGAATAACACCAAACTAATGAGGTTTCATTATCTTACTGATCAAATGCAATATAGCTGTAATATAGAAATCACCCACCAAAAAGACAAGATGCAGCATACTGGGAACATAGTATTAAATTGAACACTGGTTTTCCCTTTCCAGTCCCACATATCAAATGGAAACTGTGGTTTCAAATAATGTGGGTCTTACTTTTAGAAATTTGTAATTATTATTATAATTATTGTTGTAACATTTTACTTACCAAGATATAGTTGTTGGACAGCACTGTGGCGCGGTGGTTAGCACTGTTGCCTCACAGCAAGAAGGTCCTGAGTTTGAATCCACCATCTGGCCAGGGCCTTTCCGTGTGGAGTTTGCATCTTCTCCACGTGTTTGCGTGGGTTCTCTCCGGGTACTCCGGCTTCCTCCCACAGTCCAAAGACATGCAGTTAGTGGGGTTAGGTTAACTGGTAATTCTAAATTGGCTGTAGGTGTGAATGTGAGCATGAATGGTTGTCTGTCTCTCTGTGTTAGCCCTGCTACAGGCTGGCGACCTGTCCAGGGTGTACCCCGCCTCTTGCCCTGTGGTAGCTGGAATAGGCTCCAGCCCCCACCCATGACCCTGAATAGGATAAGCGGAAGAAAATGGATGGATGGACGGATATTGTTGTTCAATAGGACAAGAAACACTAGCAAACAGACAGTTGTAAATGAAGATTAAACTAATTTAGAAGAGCAAAAGTTTAAGTCACTTTGAATTACAACCCCAATTCCAAAAAAATTGGGATGCTGTGTAAAATGTAAATAAAAGCACAATGCAATGATTTGTAAACCTCATAAACCCATATTTTATTCAGACTAGAACAGAGAACATATCAAATGTTTAGACTGAGACATTTTATTATTTCATGAAAATAATAAATAGAAAAAGAATTCAATTGAATTGAAAAATATTAGCTCATTTTAACTTTGATGGGAGCAACATCTGACAAAAGAGTTGTGACGGGGGCAACAAAAGGCTGGAAAAGTAAGTGGTACTGAAAAGACACAGCAACTAATTAAGTTAATTGGCAACAGGTCAGTAACATGTTTGAGTATACACCGTAGAGACTCAGAGTTTCTCAGAAGTAAAGATGAGCAGAGGTTCACCAATCTGCTAGAAACTGCGTGCACAAATTGTGGAACAATTTCAGAATAATGTTCCTCAACGTAAGACTTTGAATATCTCATCATCTACTATACATAATATCATCAAAAGATTCAGAGAATCTGGGGAAATCTCTATGTGCAAGGGACAAGCCTGAAAATCAATACTGGATGCCCGTGATCTTCAGGCTCTCAGATGGCACTGCATTAAAACAGGGATGATTATGTCATGGAAATCACTGCATGGGTTCAGGAACACTTTCAGAAATCATTGTCTGTGAACACAGTTTGCTGTGCCATACACAAATGCGGGTTAAAGCTCTATCATGCAAAAAGGAAGCCATATGTGAACATGATCTAGAAAGGCTGCTGTCTTCTCTGGGCCAAAGCTTATTTAAAATTAACTGAGACCAGGTGGAAAACTGTTCTGTGGTCAGACTAATCTCAATTTGAAATTTGTTTTGAAAAACATGGATGCCACATCCTCCGGACTAAAGAAGAGAGGCACCATCCGACTTGTTATCAGCACTCGTTATCGTTCAAAAGCCTGGATCTCTGATGGTATGGTGGGTGCATCAGTGCCTATGGAATTGGCAGCTTGCACATGTGGAAAGGCATCATCATTGCTGAAAAGTATATACAGGTTTTAGAGTGACATATGCTCCCATCCAGATGATGCCTTTTTCAGGGAAGGCCTTGCATTATTCAGCAAGACGATGCTAAAATGCATACTGCATCTATTTCAATAAGGAGAGATTAGACTGGCAGCCGAACACCCAGGAAACAGACAGATGAGTGATTACAGATCTTCCTTACTGAACTTATGCATAGGCTTCATTACAACAACATGGCTTCATACTAGAAGAGTCCGGGTGCTGAACTGGCCTGCCCACAGTCCAGACCTTTCACCAACTGAAAACATTTGGCACATCATGAAATGAAAAATATGACAAAGAAGACCCAGGACTGTTGAGCAGCTAGAATCTTTTATCAGACAAGAATGGGACAACACTCATCTCCCAAAAGTCCAGCACCTGGTCTCCTCAGTTCCCAGACGAACTGTTAAAAGAAGAGGAGATGCTACCCAGTGGTAAACATGGCCCTGTTCCAACTTTGTTGAGATGTGTCACTGCCATCAAATTTGAAGTGACTTTATTTAAAATGTTTAAACCGGTACATTTTATGTTTTCTGTGTTCTATTGTGAATAAAATATGGGTTTATGAGATTTGCACATCACTCCATTCTGTTTTTAATTTACATTTTACACAATAACCCAACATATTTGGAACTGGGGTTGTACACAGATGGTATATTATACCACAGATCTATTAAAGCCTGCAGGATTAAGAGGAATCATTTAGCAGGAATTGAATATTGTATTATCTGTTTTCATTTATGTTTAATAACCTATAAAACAGTAATCACTGAGACCACTTAGCTTAGGTGTGTCCCTCCTAAGTGGAAACCTTCAGCACTGTATAGTTTATTGCAAGATTAGATGTTTCTAGCTGAAATGCACTTTGGTTGTAGTGGTCAACTTTAATAGTAAAAGTTTTGCTTGTATATTTGACCGTTTAATCATTTTTACAACAAGAGAGGTTCACATCGATCCAAGCTCCAATTGTGAGCCAAAAAAGTCTGGGACCAGAATGTCTTATGTCCCACAGATCCTTGCACTCATGAATGGCTTGGAAATAATTTAAAGATATGGCTCAGATTTTCAGGTTGTTTTGCTGCGCTGAGAAAATTCTATGATCTCTTATGGGCAAAAGACTTTGTGAGCCAAAGCACAATGTCACAGGATTGTGGTTATATAGTTGGATATAGTTGGATTTCACTTTCTTTCTCAAAATAAAGTAGTTTACATAATCTGGGTAATTTTTGTGTAATGGAATTGGCAATAGGCAAAGATAAAACCGACGCTGCAACAAACTAATTTCTGTAAGTTTATTCCTCTTCCTGAGGATATACAAAACAGGTAAGGATTTCTTTCTAAGTCTATCCAAACTCAAAGCTCACATGCCAGAGAAGCAATTTCATCTACTGTGTGAATACAAGGAAAGGCCCTCAGTGCCTGTCAAGCAAACAGAAAGTAATCACCACAAATATCAGAATGTAATGAGGTGAAGAACGATGCAACCAGCAGCAGCATGAGCTTTATCTTTTGGAGTTGAGTTGGTGGCAACACTGAGCGATTCATGAATTCAAAATGGATTAAAAACCATCATAACAGAGTTTGCATAATGTACATAAGAATAACCACTTTGGTATGGCCATGCCCTGACTTCATCCACACCAAATTATTGTGGTGGATTTTACCAATGCATTCAGTAGGCTATGATGCAAAATGGTTTACTTTCTCCTTTACTCTTTTCCTTATAATAACATGTGTGAATGATTGTCTTTAATAAAGGTGAAAAAGTAAAATAATTTAACTCATCTTCAGGCTTTGGATATTCTTCATATTAAAGCATTGTGCGAGAGCAACTAATGACAGGAATACTAGATATTACAGATATGTAATTTTTTTCCAAAACCAAAAATACAAGCGCAAAAATGTAAAATGAATCAAACAGTGTGTTTCTAAGCTCTCGATTTTAGCATCCCTGGACATCTAGCTTACCCGACTGACATGAAAGAATTGAATAATTCACCCTCTCTTCATCTTGAGCCTCTTTTCTATATATTTTACGGGGAATAGTGCAGTCAGTAAATATGATTTCAATTATCTGAACAGACATGACAAATAAAAATAAAATAATTCTTCTTTCTTGGTGCTTGCTTAGGCCATGATCATAGATCCGATTTTTTCAGCGGCAGTACATTTCACAAATGTCAGTGCTAGATTGCGAGCAGCCCCTCTCCTTTCACTCAGTGTACAACTGCTCTTTGCACAGAACAGAAGCTGACTTTCCTCTAGTCGCTTTTCATATAAGTAAAAAGATAAAAATCATAGCACAACAAAGAAGTAAAAGTCTGCAGGATGCTGTGGGGAACAAGAGGAAAAGAATTCAGCTCACCCTTCATCAGCTCAGGTACCTGCTCATGTGTCAGTATGTGGTCAACAAGTGTCATTATCATGTAGTCATAACATGTACATGACTATACTCAACTGCTAAGTGAGTCCTTTAGCTGCAACCATGCTGGGTTATGATTATGTCATGGATTTCTGAGTCCCTGCTTTCTTTCTAACACTTTTGGTGATACGTCATTAATACAACCCTATAGCAGAACACTTTTCCCTCATATGCTTAAGGCCGCCACTGGCTGTATAGTAAACTATTGCAAAACATGTGGCAACATACAGAAAAACTGATAAATTGAGGTATTTAAAAAGAAAGTTATCATGAAGTTTTCCCACCAGAAACCCCAGCCAATATTATAAAAGACAGTGTTAAGTTTGTCAAATTTGTCATTTACTCACTATCTATCTAGGGATGGATAATGATCTGATTTTATTAATGCAAATGTCATTACCCATTCTGATTATAGATTCAATTCTTTGATTACCATACTGATTTTTGCTCACTTTCAGTGTGGAAAAAAAGTAGCTCCACAAAGATTTTTAGCATCTTACGATGATACTGTGTGTAGTGGTTTGTTCCTAACAAACTAAAGATGCCCAGTTTGATCCTGGGAGGAGATGCAAATCCCCTTTGGGGTTGCATCAGGAAAGGCATTCGGAGTAAAAATCTGCCACATCAAACGTGGAGCTACCTGCTGTGGTGACCCCTTGTGAGTAAGGCTGAAAGTAGCGTGATATTGTGTATGTGTGAATCTGTGAGCTGTGTAATACAACACTTATCATTTACATTTGCACCAACAGGAGATGCTTTTTTTTTAGATAACACAAATTAACTAGCTAGCTTAAAGCTCAAGCTTACCTTAAAAAGTGGTAGCAACTAGAAGACGATTTTAGGTTTCATACATTTCACTGTTTGGTATGTGCCTCGGTTCTGCGGTCACAGCTCAGCGCATTTTTGGTCAACATTAAGAACGCAGCCATCTTCTTTGAATAAACAATTAGAATTTTTACAGGATAGTATTTCTGGGCATGCAGGATCCCTGATTAAAACATGTCAGTACACCAGCTTTGAAAGCTAAACCAGCTAGAATGCTAGTTCACGAACAGACAACAAATGCTAAAAAACTATAACATTCCAGGTGAAGTGCAAATGTGTAGACATAAATACACTGGATCAAAGGGGTACTAATCTGAGGTGTGTGTACGCATACCATTACATCTCTAGCAACTAGTTGTCATTTCAAGGATCAAAGTCGACAACTGCAATTCAAAAAGCTACTTTAAGTCATCCTCTCTCAGATATGAGGATTTAATTGGTTTATAAAACTAGTAAGAAATTTATATGGTGAATCTTTGCCAATCTTTTTTACTGTAGACACTAATATTTCCATTGCCAGACTGTGATAAGATTGAGGGGTAGTTACTGCGGGTGTCCAGGCTTCAAAGCTTTACTCAGTTGTCTCTCAGATCTGAGCGCAGATTCTGCTGTCGTCTTCACTGCGGAGATTCGAGCGACATGTTTGATGTCCATTGTGGCAGATGTAGGATTCCTCCCTGCAGAGAGTGCGCATCGGGCCACGGTAATGTCACCTGTCACACCACTGTACTGTCAAACACCCCTCCTCTGTGGCCCTCTTCATTGCACTCTCTTCTAGGAATTCCCATAAACTCCAGGCTATTATCCTGCTGTCTGAGAGACGTCTGCAGCAGCATCTCTCCTTGACTTTGTTCTTTTAAAAGTACCAGTGCTGCTTTGATATCGATTCAGATATAAAGTTGTTTTTCTTATTTAGTGCACTCCCGATAGTGGACCTCAGTGATAACAGAATCAGATGCTTCTCTATGCAACAGCTTGCAACAGACTGAAGCTTGTCTCATTTTGTGCCCACACCCACATTAGCATACCGACATGACCTTTGACCTTGTGAATGTGTGGAGCCGTAACACAGACTAGCTGCAGTGGGAATCACTGGGTGTCAAGGAGACAGAGGTTCAGCAACAATTGGAGATGACAGCTCATTCATCATGGCTGAGGTATCCGTTCCACTGAATAGAGCACATTCTCCACCCTAAACTGCGTCAGGCTTGCTTAATTAAAAATGGGAACACAGTAAACAACTTCAATGATTTCTTCTTTTCACAGTGCTACCTCATTAAAAAACATACTTTTGATGTTTGGCATCTCTTTTGTGAATGAAGAATTGAACTGAGCTGTTAATTTTCAGGATATGCTTTGGTTATTCTCTTTGTTCTGCTGTTTTGTTTTCAGGGCTGCGTGGAAAATAAGTGTGTTTATGTGTGAATGAGATAATGCCCTTATTGCCCACTATAGACAGATGAAAGCTGGGTGTGTAGTCAGAAAAGTGTGCACAAACACACACACACACTCACACCTGGGGCTATAGTTTCACAAACACACAAACACAGACTAGTTGTGACTTACATCCAACAAATATTGTAAAACAGATGTTTAAGTAGAACAAAGCTAGTGATGTCTTCAAAAGCACCGCTATGAACTTGTGAATTGAAATGTTTGTGTTTAAAAATAGTTTTATACCTTCCACAATGAAGTAACGATTTCAACAGAATATGAAAAAATATTCACTATCCATTTTTTTGTCCAAAATATTTGTGTGTTGTGCTGAAAAAATATCAACTGAAATTGAACTGGTTCCTGACTGCACTTTCCGGTAGTACTAATTTGTACCCTAGCATGGTGTAGTGAGTCAGTGTAATTTCTTATTCTCATTCTTATTTATAATGGCAGCTTGGCAAAAGGCAAAGCCTCTTGGATAAAAGCAGTGTAGATAAACAGAAAGTTATCAAAGGGTTGGTGTGGGTGCCTTGACACCCACACTATGAGGCCTAGCAGATGCCAATCAGCTTCAGCTGCAGGTAGCTAAATATATAAAAACATGCACCCCACAGATTGGTGTTTTAACATAGGAGTCTATGGGGACTGTCTTCCTTTTGGAGCCACCCTCAAGTGGCACCTAGAGGAACTGCAGTTTTTGCTGCTTCACTGTTGACTTGGTGGCCCTTGGTGACAACAGCCAGGATATTCTGGCTAAAAAAAACAAACAAAAAAACCCCAAAAAAACAAAACCCTAAATTGTCATACGGTAGTTGATGGTTTTGAGATTTCTTTTTGGTGAATATATTCCCTCATTTGCTCTCCAAGTGAACTTTTTACTTGAATGCCAAAACGTGCCAAAAATAGTACTATGAGTGGACCACAAACAGAATCCAGAAGTCTTGTGATCTCTCTATACTCCTTTTCTTGTTCCTCTTACCCCAACCGGTTGCAACAGAGGCTGCTCCTCCCTGAGCCTGGTTCTGCCAGAGGTTTCTTCTTGTTAAAAGAGAGTTCTTCCTCCCCACCTTCGCCATGTGCTTGCTCATAGGGGATTTTCTGATTGTGGGGTTCTCTTTTTAATATTGTAGGCTCTTTACCTTACAATTTAAAGTGCCTTGAGACAACTGTTATTTTTAACTGGTACTACATAAATAAATTGAACTGAGCAGTCTTCACAATGTTCCTTTCGGTCCTTTTTTACTGAACATATTTTGACCTGTAGGAGATGCAATGGTGTAAATATTAAGGTGAATAATTGCAGAATTCCATTAAGCTGAATTAAGCCATTGTTTTCGGCCAAATCTGTATATTTCTTCCTAAAAAGTCAAAATATCTACTGCAAACAGGCTTGTGCAAAGCAGAGTTGGAGAAGAACAAAAAGCGGCACAGAGGCTGTGCTTCTCATGTGTTTTCACAGCGAAATTGTCAAAATCTTCAACAAAACCATGTGATTTCCAAAAAACTAGGCTGTATTTTAGCCAGAAGGCCAGTAACACAGTGCATAATAATGAGCTGAAACAGAATCAGTTCTCCGCTCTCTAAAAACTTCAATGTCCCCAAACTGTGTTGCTGCATGACTGCTAATTTGTCATCTGACTGCAAACTGGAAAACATTTAGACCAGAGCAGGTGGCGATCACTTTACAGCCCTCTGGTAAAGGTAGTGCTCACCCAACTGTATTAATGACACATACCTGCCTGAAATTACTTGTATTATAATCATTCATACTGAGCACATTCAGAGCAGGTATAAAAATCCAGACCTTTACTTTCAGCTGATGAGCAAAAACACCTTCACTGCATTTTTATTGCTACTCCTATGAAAGCGAGAGAGAGCTGATGCTACTTACACCCTCCTCTCTTCTGTCTGTATGCTACTGTGGGTCAAACACAACTCACAATGTGCAGGGGCTTTGACTTGGTTGTCCTGTCACATAACTTCATGTATCCCTTCATCCAAACCAACATTTGCTTTAACCTTTGACTTACTTACTTTTACTAAAAAAGTAAGTGAGCAACTGTATGAATAAACTATTTCAGCTATTTATTTATTGCTATTGCTCATTTCCCCTATTACTTTCAGCTAACATATTAACTGTTTGTTGTTGTTGTTGTTTAGCTCTTTTAGCAGTTTAGCTGTACGAGCCATTAGAAAAGCCACAAACTTTGCCACAATATTTTTTTTATTTGTGTATTGGAAACTGAACTTCAACTCTCAGAGGTGACAGTCGGTTCCTGCATGTGTAGGTCAGTAACACCGCAGCCAAGGTGAGACGACTGTTCTTTCAGTGCTCTAATCTCAGAGGGTGAGACCTACTCTGACCTCTCCTCTCCAAGCTCTCCACCGTGTGCTCTGCAAAACAGACACACTCAAATCCTCTAAGGATGAAGGAGAACACAGGGAGGCATGCTTTTCCTTGGACCTGAACCTCAACAAGGACAGCAGCTGAACTGGACCACAAGGCTTTCTAGCTCAGACCCATCAACATCACCCCACAGCAACAAATGAACTGGTAACACCAATCAAATGGGAGCAGCACGGCACAGCAGAGCACATGGCTAAAAGTAAGCTGAATGTAAATGTGATGATTTGTTCACTCATGTCTGTGATCACGTGTAATGATTCTGGATATCTGGTTTTGCCACCCCGCTCAGCTGATATTAGTTAAATAATCATCTTCTTAACAACACTTAACATCATATGTGGGGAGGATACTCAGAGCTCCCTCCTCACTCATGCTCTTTGTCTCTGATCCAGCACATGTGGGGCAGAACAAAGAGACACACACTCTTATTGGGACACACGCAACATGCATACGCAAACTGTCTCACATGTACACACTTTCTTTATAGCTCTTAAGTTAAACAGATATATCATTGTGTGTTTTTGTTTTGATTACTTTTGGAAATTAATTCTCTTAATTACATTCACTGGTTGACATAATTAATGTACAATAGTGAATACTGCCAGCCTTTGCTATTCAGAACTTTTAAACCTTTCAACCTTACTGATTACTGATAGGTGACTTTGTTGTAGGTATTAATTTAATTATTAATCAGAGATCTGGATTAATAGTTTAATGTACTTTATGAGACAGATCAAATGAATAACTTGTCCAGATTGCCCATTCACTCATATTTTAATTGTTAATCAGAATATCAAAATATCAGTCAGTCATAATCCTACACAGCTTACCTTTTCTAAACTTTTTATTCACTTGTATTTTAACTATTTCACTTATTGCCTTTAGCTAATGCTTTAAAATTATTTATCCATTATATTAAAAAAATATAAAATTAGCTGAAATAACACGCTAATAACACAATCTTTAACACAGCAGTATTTTCCTCAGATTTAGAGCATATTTGTGGGTGCACGCACACACGTGTCGTACATTCAGGAAAAAAATAACCAAAATGCAGAATACAGAAGAAAGAGAAATGAACAAAAAGTTAGCATTTTGTGTTTTGTTTTTTTGGCTGTCTAAAAATCCAGAGAAATACAAAGTCCAAAAAGGTGAACCAATACAGGAAATCTAAAACAGAAGCACAGGAAACAGTGGACGAAGACATGTGCCAATGCACATGTTTGAAAGCGCATGAAGGTATACGCATGCTTTCTTAAATGAATTATTAATTAATACTGTTCATACGGTTCTCCTCTGCAAATATTTTTATTGCCAAGTACTGTGACAAATAAGTAACAGAGCAATATAATCAGACTCCTGTGGGCCCACTCCAACTCCACTTATTCAGCTGCTGCAGGTTCTGGTTAGAGTGGCCCTCCAGCCTGCAGCAGATCTTCAGAGCAGAAAAAAGCACTACTGTCACATCTACTACAGAACATCTGAACAGGAGATGAAAGAATCAGCTGAATAATATCGAGAAACCTGTACAATAGCAACCTTGCAAGCGAGCTAGCCAGTAAGTGAAGGTTAGCACACATGGAGAATGAAAGGAAGTGATGAAGAAGAAGTGCTCAGTGCATCATGGGAAGCCCCCAGCAGCCTAGGCCTATTGCAGCGTAACTAAGGGATGGATCAGGGTCACCTGATCCAGCCCTAACTATAAACTCTATCAAAAAGGAAAGTTTTAAGCCTAATCTTAAAAAGTAGAGAGGGTGTCTGTCTCCCAAATCCACAGGAGAGTGGCTAGGTTATTGTACTGGGCCCTAAAAATCTTAGAAATATGACATCTAACCAGATACTTACTCTGGATGGCATTACTTTTGCCTCTAGGGACACTGTGAGGAATCTTGGAGTCATTTTTGACCAGGATATGTCTTTCAACGCGCAGATTAAACAAACATGTAGGAGTGGTTTCTTGCATTTGCGTAATATCTCTAAAATTAGAGGCATCCTGTCTCAGAGTGATGCTGAAAAACTAGTTCATGCATTTATTACTTCTAGGCTGGACTATTGTAATTCATTATTATCAGGTTATTCTAAAAGCTCCCTGAAAAGCCTTCAGTTAATCCAGAATGCTGCAGCGAGAGTACTGACAGGGACTAGAAAGAGAGACCATATTTCTCCCATTTTAGCTTCTCTTCATTGGCTCCCTGTTAAATCCAGAATTGAATTTAAAATCCTTCTCCTCACATACAAAGTCTTAAAAAATCAGGCCCCATCATATC
>VUQI01028279.1:0-10522 GCA_015106735.1 Paratilapia polleni
TTCCATTTTCAGATGATGAATTGAACAGTGCTCCGTGAGATGTTCAAAGCTTGTGATATGTTTTTATAACCTAACTCTGCTTTAAACTTCTCCACATCTACATCTCTGACCTGTCTGGTGTGTTCCTTGGTCTTCATGTTCACTAATGTTCTCTAAAAAACCTCTGAGGCCTTCACAGAACAGCTGTATTTATACTGAGATTAAAGTACACACAGGTGGACTCTATTTACTAATTAGGTGACTTCTGAAGACAGTTGGTTGCACTGGATTTTATTTAGGGGTATCAGAGTAAAGGGGGCTGAATACTAATGCACGCCACACTTTTCAGATTTTTATTTGTAAAAGATTTTGAACACCATGTATCATTTTCCTTCCACTTCACAATTATGTGCTACTTTGTGTTGGTCTATCACATAAAATCCCAATAAAATACATTTAAGTTTGTGGGTGTAACATGACAAAATGTGAAGGAGCAGCTAAAAGAAGCTTATACGTACCCTGCCGATATATTGGTCTTAAAAATCCTTTATCAGTTGGGCCCATACATACACATTCACATACTAATCTTTCAGACTGTAACACATGTACATTCTTTTAAATTTATACCAGTTACATACACAAAGTCCACAGAAAGGTGATCTTAATGACATGTTTATTAGGCATGTCACGAGATCTGAAATTTAGTAGTCAGTAACAACACCAGCAGAATTACGCGATTATCAATGCCCAATTTGATACCATGGTAAAAAAAAATTGCAGCCTCGGTTCATATGATGCCTGTGGTACCTACAGTACTAAGAAAAACAAGTACCATTGTATTCTCAGAATTTTGGCATCAAAAAGTATCATAAGTATTGGTTCTGGTGACCCTGGTCACCTCTGGTCCCTAATATTTATAATTTCCCACCATAGAAAATACATGCTGCATTGTGCTTATTTTGTGGCTCATTTTTTCTATAAATTATAGTTCTTGTATCATACTTTACCATTTAATTAAATCGGTTTCATTTTTCCATCCTTTTTTTAAATTTTTTTATTTGCTTCAGTGCTGTTATCCTTAAAATTCTGAACAAATAATTCTCATCTCAATTAAGGCCAGTGGGAGGTTTTATGAATATAACTGGTCTTCCTTTAAATATAAAGGGTTTTTACACACCCTTTCTTAACTTAAAGAATTGTAACCCAAATGGGTGAGTCATAACTCACATGAATAAAAAAATATGTATGTAATTTGAACTGCTTTTACAACAATTTCTCCAGCTATGTCAATTTGAACTTCTGTTATGATTAAGTCTCTGGGGTCAAGAAGTACCTCATTTTTATTTTCAAATGAAATTCTCTCCAAAATAACAAATTGGTAGTTTCATAAATTTCACTGAACATCTGTTTCCATCCTTCATTGGATATTCTTCCTCTCAGTTCCTCTTTTCATTTTAACTTTACTGTACACATTATTGTTTTTTCTTTCTTTCATAAAAGTTTATATAAGCTTCCCATTGAGCTTTTAACGTTTTCATTATAGTTGTTCATATTATTTTTCAATAGAAGGTGAATATTCTGAAAGCCCCTCTTTAATGACAGCTTTGCTTCACATATTATTCTCACTGGTTCATCTGTGTGTTCCTGGACTCACCCTCTGTCTCTGTGTCGTCTCTCGAGAGAAGAACTTCTGCCAGGCCTTCCTCCTTCCTCCTTCCTCCTTCTGCCTCCTCACCCTCCTCTTGAATAGACTCAGACTTCCTTAAAGATATCTGAGATTCCAACAGTGCTGGACAGAAATAAAAACACCTCACCATTTGATCTAAATAGATTATGAAAATCAACTGTAAATCCCCCATCTGCTTTCTGTTTTGTCTCTGTGCTAACAATATCAAGCACCTAACCTTCATATACACACTGTTAACATAGGATGTACACGAGTACAAGTATACAATCCAAAGGTTACCATACACTCCACACCTGGCAGTCACTAAACTAGAAACTACATTACTGGTTCAAAAAAAAAGAAAAAAAAAGAAAAGAAAAACAGGCCTCGTACTGCCACCTAGTGTGTGATGGTATAGTCACCCATTCACTAATTTTCGTCATCAGTTAATTTCTGTGATTTCTGTTGTGCCTGTATCAGGTTTCAGATGCACTGCTGAAACATTTCTCACCCCCTCATATATAATACCACCAAAATACAATCGTGGGGTCTTGTCGTTTCTTGAATAATCTATTTCCAAAGAAAAATTAGTTGAAAGTTTTTCATGTAACCCTGATTACTGAAGAACCACCATCAGACATTGCATGTCAACAGGCAGTTTTTGGGTGGCCTGCACCTTTATGTGTGCTCCCACCACAGGAAGCGCCCCTGCAGGACTCCTTTGATGGCTGAGAAACAAGTACCAGTAGCAGCCTGATTGTTTTACACATGCAAAAACGAGATTCTTCCTGTCCTTGCCTTTCACAGTAAAAGCCCTACATATATGCAACGTGTGAGCACTGTACACGGTTATTATAGTTAACTAAAACAAAACTAAAAACTCAAACTAGGTGTTAAAAAAAAAATTAACTTAATATTTTCAAAAAACTTACTAAATAAAATGCAAATATTTGTTAAATATTAATTTAATTATATTTAGTTTTATTTAAAAAATAAATAAATAACACGCTGTTTTGGTAAAAAATGTTTATGGAGTGAGGACAAAAAAGTGAGAAAAAACTACAATTCCTGCATTAGATGCATAAAGTAATTGTAACAAATAAGGTTTAAATTAGTTTAAATTGTCAAAAAAAATTATATAAAAAAAGTATTTTGATTATGTTGTAAAGGTCACCCTAAAATTATCAAGACGCATTTCTAAAGAGACATTCCAATTATCAACATAAAGTGTGAGTTTAATTCAAGCTTTTCTTTACAAATTTCTGCATTTAAGAAAAAAAATAACACAAACGCACAAAGAGGGAGAAGAGAGTGTTGTGCAATAGAAAAAACTCACCTTAACAGTAAGGTGAAAGAAGACCAGTTTATAGAAACAAGCAAAAGCATACAGCTTCTGCATAGCATTGCTATCAATGAGAATATAATATACAGATGCTAGGTAATGCAACACTGGTGAGAAAAAGAATCATTTTAAACTATATGGTGACCAGAAGTTGCTACATTTTCTATTCAATCAGGTTTCCAGTACAGATCGTGTAGTGACTAGAGCCCAACTGATATATAGGTTTTTTAAAACAAATACCGATATTTGGGGATTTAAAAATCTCATATATCAAATTTCCCTAACGTGTGTTATGTGTTTTTATTTATGAGTCCTTACTAAGATAATACCACAGTGCTCTGATCAGCTGGTTGTTGCAATTGTGGCCCAAACATGCGTTACCAACAGGGAAGTTGCAGAGTGCCCTCTGGTGGACAAACTATGCAACACCATCACTCATAACATGGTTGAAGTGTGTTTCTCCCGTTTCTTCTTTACTTTTTCAATTTTCATTTATTGGCCATTATAAATGCTGATACCGATTATCAGCAAATAGCTAATATTGCTCCTTAATAATAGTTCCTAAAAGAAAAAGTTGTGGGTACTTTGGATGGAAAAACAGCTAATGGCAACTAATTTCTGATATATGATACTGCAATAACTACACACAAAAAGCTGAATAAAACATGGGATAAAAGGAAAGCTACTGAGACTACTACAATGCTGAGGGATTAAACTACCAGGCGTTTTGGGAGGTTGAGTTGAAGTTACCGTCTTCCCTGCCCTGCTGGGACTGACTTTCAGTGCTGGCTGGTGGAGTTTCATTAGTCCCATCAGGGCTCCTCTCGCTTGAAACACGCTGAAGATTTTCACGCGTGGGACTGCTCAGGCTGTCTGAGTCATCACATGGAGCTCTGTATCCTCCCATAGTATCAGAGACAGTCTCTCTGTGACTGGGTTTATCTGGAGCCTTGCAGCGAGGTTTGGGGACAGGTTTACAGAGAGACTCCCCGCTGACAGCTTCAGACAGCAAGAGGAAAAAGAGGGGATTGGTGCTCCATCCAGTTAAATCCAGTGTATTTTGAATATGATGTCTACACAAAGCTTTGTGTACATTCATCTTCACACACTTCACGCTTGAATATCATTCATTCATTCATTTCCAGCAACTGCTTTTAAAACAGGCTAAACAATCCCTGCTGAGTTCATTTCAAACAGCAAGAGACTGCTGCTACTATCACTTCCATGACTGCCACTGACTGAATGACTTCATGGTTGTAGTCAAATAGTCCATTTTAATTTGGAAGGTTCCTAACTGAGTGAGGGGACCCTGAAGTATCTGCATGGCAGCCTTTACTCCCCCCTTAGCAGAGGATACAATCGACATCCTTTATGAAAGGAAAGGAGATGATGCTGTCTCACAAGTCACAGCGATGCACCATCAGACTGTTCACAAAAACAAGCAATCGACATTACTGACAAGTGATGCAGATAATTATGTAAACCTCTACCTCTACTTTTTCCATCTTATGTCACAACTTGCTAATACGCAGATATATTTTAAACGTTCAAGAGTCTGGTAAATGCACAGGTGAACCATGAAACGTTAAACTACTTTATCAAAATCTCCTAGTTAGGAAATAGTTTCCTTGTGTAATGCGGGGTTAGAAAAATGTTCTATAAATAAGCAGAATGAGATTAAAATGATAAAAATGAAGTCATTATGTCCCTTTGGGTGTTGCTAAAATGCCTGCCTTTTAGATTATTATTAAACTCATTTGACTTTAGAGATGCTGAAAATCTTACTGAAGACAACAGTTACAGCATCATCTCTTCAGTGGGATAAGAAAACAAGAGTTTCATGGCCTCATCTGACAATCAAATTGCCACTGCCATTATTTTTAAGCCTCTGAACAGTCTGCACTTCAATCATGTCTTGAGTGTTTGATTTAAAATCCACTGTGGTGGTGTATAGAGGCAAAGATACAATAATTGTGTCACTGTCCAAAAAATAATGGATCTAACTGTAAGATTCAGTTCAAATTTTTTTAATTCAATTTAAATTCAACAGCTGTCCCAAGGTGCTTTATATTGTAAGTTAACGACTCTGCGAATATTAGACAGAACCCCAATGTTCAGACAATCCTCAGTCAGCAGCATGTAATGACTGTGGGACGGAAGAATTCCCTTTTAACAGGAAGAGACCTCCAACAGTACAACATCACATGTACTAACATAGGATGTTGTCATCCATAAACAACTTTTTGAAAAGAACAAAATGTGCATGTGGAACAAGAAGTGACACTATTTTTCTCTTACCCTCACTGTTCTCTGGCTGGTGCTTTTTGGCTTTGATAAATCTGCGTTTGGTCACCTCCGCTGGGAAAGATGAAACAGAAAAGGACAGTTTAAAAATCAGCAGACAGCGAGATATGAAAAAGTACACCTACATTTTCCTCTAATTTGCACATCTTTGCAATGAATCTAATGCTTCAGAGAAGCCGTGAGAAATCTGTGGACTGAATGTTTCTTCAGTTGTTTTCACACATGCCCTGCAGCCCTGAACTTTGAACAGTGAAACAACTATCTTGCTTCTCAGGTTGAAACAGGATAAAGAGAGACAATCTGTCACAAGAGTAAAGGAGCAATACAGTACAAGACGGAGAGAGTACTTCTATTCAACAAGGCACAATTAATTCAGGCAGGTCATGAAGTAAAGCTCTGCTGAAATCCTGGCAGATTGCCAGTGCCCTTCAGCTGATACCATACTACACATTCTACTGGCAAATCTCAAATAAGGTTATTGTGTGCTACTTAAGCCTCTTAAACCTTACTACCACAGCTGTGGATCTACAAGCTCCGTTGCAACCCACCTGCACCCATGCATCTCCTTTCATGCTGTTTCTGATTTAATTAATGTCAAACCTGCTGTCACTGATGCTGCTCTGTTGCTGGACTTGCTGCTCACGCTCCCTCCCATGTATGAACATGGAAGGGCAGGGAGCTCCCAGAATAGAGCAATGCTGCCAACTCTAAAATACTGCAGATGGAAATAACAATATCAAGCGCAAAAGGAAAAAGGGTCATTTGTTCAAGGTCTATGGCAGTGCTCTCAGATTTAAAAAAATAACAACAACAACATACTGCGGAGGAGTGAAAAACTCCATTCTGGACATAACAGACAAAAGCAGACCCAAAGCTTTTTATACTAGGTTTATATCCAGTTGAATCATAACATTAGAAAGGGAGAGGCCAAATGTGGTATTACTCTGTCTGTAAAGCTGTCGGTAGGCAGAGTATGGATAAATGGGTTTCTGAATCATCTAGAAAATTATGTTATATAAAAGGAGCCAGGTGTTGTGAAAGGGTGATTGCTCTGCTCAACAATATTTTTTTTATGTTTTTTTCTATTATCTAGAGAAGATGGTTTGTAGATGGATTATGGGTTTAACACGTCCAGTAGTCATAACGTTGGTTTTGTACACAACCACTATAGATTTCAAATGAAACAATCAAGATGCAATTACAGTCCAGACTTTCAACTTATTCAGACTTACTAATTTAGGATGGTAAGCAAACACTGTATTGTATACTATACTAAGGCAATATACTGATGTTTCAATGTTTAGGCATGAAAGTCATGGTAATTTTGGGCTTTTAATGATTTCTTTGAACTGGTCTTTTTCCAGGGTGGAATGATACAGCATACATCTTTAATGATTTTAAAAAACAAGAATTGGGTGTACAAGTTTGAATTTATTTTGGATTTTTTCTAACCCACACAGGGTCAAAAGTATACATACACCGCCACTAATATTTGGTTAAATGTCCCTTAGCAAGTTGCACCTCGACCAGACACTTCTGGTGGCCATGAGCAAGCTTCTGGCATAATTGTAGCTGGATATTTGACCACTCTTCTTGGCAGAATTGGTAGAGTTCATTTCAATTGGTTGGTTTCCCAGCATGGACCCAGCATTTAAGCATAGTCCACAAATTTTCATTAGGGTTGATGTCGGGGTTTTGGGAAATTATACTTTGAACCCTGTGTGGATTCAAGAAAGTCCAAAATAAATTCTTGTTTTTTAAAGTCATTAAAGATGTATGCTGTACAATCATTCCACCCTGGAAAAAGAACAGTTCAAATAAATCATTAAAAGCCCAAAATTACCATGACTTTCATGCCCATGATTAGCGTATGTAAACTTTTGACTACCACTGTATATCAAAACAATATTGTTTATATGGATATAGTTCTGTACTTCTGCACCGCCTTCTCAGAGTTCTGCTGCAGTATGGAGGGAAACACCATGCCAGTCTAACAATAAGTAGTAACAGTTTGGAGGTATAAGTTAATTTGATATTAAGATTGTGTGTGTGACAACACTCAACAAAGTTTACTGGTTTGTGGAAACGACACACTAAGAAAGAATTTGCTTTCTTCAGACTTTTAAAACAGAGTTTTAAGTCACAAAATAACACAAACTAACTAATGAATCAAAGCAGGAGCAGAGGAACAATTCCACAGTTTTGGAGATAAAGTCTGGTGCAGTGTAATGGTTTCACTTCCTCATCAATTCAGGTAAGCAGGTAAAGTAGTGAAAATGTTAAAAACATACTGTTCACTTAAAATGGTATTCTTTTAGGTGGCTAAAATTAGTTTGCTGCTAGCAAAGTCCACAGCAGTACACAGCTTAGCTCACCTGCAGTTTCAAAACAGAGATGGCAATGGCCAAAATCCTCAGCTACTTTTACTGGCATCTAATGACTGCCCTAATTGTGACTGCTAAATCCTGTAGTATAAATCTATCTCTACTCAATAGACTTTAAACCTTGACACAAGTGGTACTACTTCTGTCCTTCTGAAAAGGTCCAAAGGATAACATGTCCAGTGTGTTGCATGTTTTATCATCATTACCTCTCGCTGATCCTCCACTGCTCTGTTCGTCATCTTGCCACCACGACACTGTTGGTTTCTGGCTGCTTTTAGACTGCGGCTGCTTGTCAGGGCCGCCTAAATCCACCGAGTCATCTGAAACAGACTGATGGGGAAACAGCTTTAAATCAGAGAGAGGCCTTTAGGATAAACCTGTGGCTTTTTTCCTCTCTTTATTTCTGATATGATGCACTCATATTCCTGTTCTCTGAAGAGACCACTATTTACTGTGGCATTTCTGACATTATGTAAAGAGGGCTTGCTCTGTTTGGCTAAGATACGAAAACTCCTCATTAAGATCACTTACTCCTTCTGCTTTTAGGCCTGTACTAGTCATTTTAAATAAGCTAAGTTCACAACCTGTCAGTGCTTCAAGGGGACACGAATTGTAGACTAGTCTGTGCTTGTGAAGCTGCTCATGAAGCTCATTAATGTTTACAGGCAGAGTCCGAAATGAACTTTCTGATTTACAGGCCAAGAGGGCTGACAGATGAAAAATCCACCAGTACATTTTATTGAGATAATAATGAAACAATGATAATGAGATATTATGTAGAATAAAATCTTAATGAAGAGTCTTGGGGAAAAACAGATCATTTCAAACCTATATTTATCTCTAAAAGTTTTTATCTCAAAATCTGAAGTAAATAACTTTGAAGTAAATTAAAGTTTTGAAGGTTCTGTGAACCAATCAGATTATTTTAAATCAACTTAAACCTCTTCATCACACTTCTCCTGGACCCCATGACAGATTCCCTGGTGACACAGCATAAAAATTCAACAAAGATATACCCTTAGCCTGCCTCTGATTAGTTAGGGTTACGATTCGATTCTTGGTTAGATGTTTAGGATTAGACAAAAATGTCACACTCAGAGTGAGTCAGAGGCAAACGGCAACCTTCCGGGGCTAAAAAAAAACTGTAGCTCCTCTAGTGGTCAGCTGTGGCTGGCTCCAAAACTGAGTCAACTCTATGAACCTAACCCAATTTGATTTTTTTTTTGTCTTAAAGTTAGGGGTATGGCCACCTTGACTGAAAGTGTACCAACACAAACAGCTGTAGCAATAGGTGTCTGTCAGGCCTCAGTTGCACTAAATTTATATCACTGAACTGGACCTCTCTGCATATGTGTGCTGATGGTGCCTTTGCAACATTTTTAAATAATATGGCCTGCTGTGTGGTACAGACCCACCAAGAAGTTTGTGCTTCAGTTTTGGTGAGTCATTTATTTTATTAATCTTTTACTTAGCGCTAATTAGCAGGTATCTGTATGTTGTATTTGTACAGTTTATGGATATAGCTTGCTAACCAAGCTAGTTAGCGTTAGCCAATAAACTGGCGCTCTAATTTCTAGCTCCAGAAAAACCAACGTGGTGGCAGCCAAAAACCTAAAGTTGAGAGATCAAATGCAGAGTTCAAAACTAATGTGTGACGTTATGGTGTCTACGTCCATCTTTTATATACAGTTTGAAGTCAGAAGCAAAGTGGAAGCAGGTTTAGCAGAGTATGGGATGGGAAGAAAAAGAACGCTGTGCATTATGGTAAACGTACCATACTCTGACACAGTGAGCAGAGGACAGAAGCAGTGTCTGTAAATTAGACCAAAACACAGGACAGACTCTCAGCAGCCTTTTATTATTACACGACTATTTTGGTACAAATATTTACCCACGAGTGCAGTGGGTAGCTTACTGAGATTCATTTGCCTGAAGGATAATTTACTGCAGTTGGTGCTTGGTAGGTGTTAATGTTGGAACCTGTTTGCAGACGAATAATTCATTTCACACTGTAAAATTCATACATCAGTAAATGGTTACTGTGGTGATCATCTATAAATGTTACCACAGATGCATTAATGTTATATTACCTCCTTTAAGAACTGCTCAAACTGTGCATCCAGCTCTGCGTTGGTTAGTCTGCGAGACATAATGTGTGATCATGCTCACTCCATCAACTAAAAAACAAAGACATAGAAGAAAACTTTTTAACATTTTTGTAGTACATTATGAAAACCAAGGGTATCACTTACTTAACACTAAATTATTAAATGTGACAAACTGCAATATGTCATTCACAGAATGTTCATTACTGGTACCCATAAAAAGAAACTTAAAACTCCATCCATTTTCTACTGCTTATCCAGGGCCAGGTCGCGGGGGCAGCAGCCTAAGCAGAAATAAGCTTAAGCCTAAGCTTAAAACTTGGGGCCTCTAAAAGGCTTGAAAAGACTCAAGATTAGGTTAAAAGGAAGGAAAAAAAACTGAAATTCTAATCGATACTAAAATATATTATCAACTCAATTCAATTCAATTCAATTTTATTTATATAGCGCCAAATCACAACAACAATCGCCTCAAGGTGCTTTATATTTTAGGGTAAAGAACCTACAATATTAGACAGAAAACCCCAACAGTCAGACGACCCCCTATGAGCAAGCACTTGGCAACAGTGGGAAGGAAAAACTCCCTTTTAACAGGAAGAAACCTCGGCAGAACCAGGCTCAGGGAGGGGCAGCCATCTGCCACGACCGGTTGGGGGTGAGGGGAAACAGAAGAGAGCAGAGGGAGACAGGACAAAAACCACACCTATGGGAGAGAGAGAGTTAATGATAGCTAATGATTAAA